>SOPI01000503.1:0-26921 GCA_021307395.1 Trypanosoma vivax
CGCGGGCAAAGCGCGACACGGCAACTGCACGCTTGCGTCGCGCCAAAGGTCTAAACGGCTGGTCCCTCATTGAAGCCTTCAACAGAGTGCCGCGTTGCATCACGACGCCCAGCACTGATACGGCAGTGCAGCAAAACTGCGACAAGAGCAGCATGCCATCATATCAACGCAGTCGCACACGCTGCACCAAAGCGCGCAGTCAACGCCACACGCAGTCTCGACGTCATTGCGCAACATTTGCACGCGTGGTTGTACTCCCCCACAAACTCAACCCCGTGTTTGCCTTGAGAATACGCAGCGTGTAGTTTTGCTGAAGAGAATAAATGAAAGAGAAAAAGAAGCGCGAAATAAAGAACGAAGGGCACTGGCAGTACGTTTGCACACGCAAAAAATAGACGGAATTCTTACTTATTCTCCTTCACTCTCTCGTCACCGAGTTGTAATGCCGGCTAAAATGCGTGCCACGGCGTCAGTGAAAACGGCAACGTCCTGGCTCACCTTCCACGTAACGTGGAGGAAATGCAGACAAACGCGCGCCCCAATTTCTACTAAAACTAGTTCTCAAAACAGGTATAAAAGAACTCACTAATAAATATGCCAGCACCGTGTGGGGAGAAAGCGGGCCACCACAACACAAAACACGCCACGCACAGAGGCACGCAAGCCTCCACGAAGCCCGGGCACGGCATGCATCAAACAGAAGCGCATGTCCTCGCGTCCTTCTTTGCATGCCAAAAAGACTGCATGGTCCACGTTGGTCGCACGCATACGCCTCCACTGCCCTGACACTCGCAAGGCGTGGTGCACCGCTCCTGAAACAGGCGCCCGCCTATTAGACACTTTCTCCCCTAACCGATATCGTTGCTTTACCCACTTTCGCAACTGACCACACCGTCTGTGCACGGTATTCGCAATGCTGCTCTTCACACCTCTCCAGACCATTCCTCGCCTCCCAGTCACGCCACGTCCATCACAGCGGCCGGCGCTGGCATAACTGGTCACCGAGCTCACGCGCAGACAACACACCGCAGTGGATGAATGCTCACTATTCTTCGCTTGCAAACACGCAACTGCCAAAACCACCGCCTGACGACAGCTTTGCTAACTTCCGGCCGCTTCTGCATTTCTTTGCAAATCCACACGTACAGACACTCGAGCATTTGTGTGGTTCATCTTTGGACGTTTCCTTTGCACCTTCCGAGCCGATAAGTGAGGAAATAAAGGACTTAGCTTTTTCCTCTTGGGCAAGCGCAAGGTCTTTGCTCATGGAATCGCTGATCGTCACCTGCCACTGATGAATCCCCTCCCACAGCTTGGCGGCATTCTTGCGTTCCGCCATTGCTCCATCGGCACTCCTGTTAACTTCATCGGCGTCCTCGCACACCTGCCGTTCGTTGATAATTCCCACGCCAGGGCAGTTCACGTATATCATCTCCCAGCGCAGGTTCTCCGAAAACGTATCCCACTCAGCGAAGTTGCGCGCAATGGTCTTTTGGAAACTTACAAGCGCGGTAGTACTCGTCGGATGCTTGTCACTCGTCGTCACCTGCACCATCACAATCGTCTTTTTGGGCCTTCTCGCATCCTCGCCCACTGCGTTGGAGCCACGCCACACCTCGCCCTTCACACGCCCATCGGCGTCCTTTTCACCATTTCGCTGCGTGTGCGGGTGACCCTCGACAAAGAAGAACGCATCGACAACAGGATAGTTTGGGATGCATGGCTTGTACATCACCATGTACTTGCACTCTGCAATGGGTCGCTGGCGAGCTGTCGGAAGAATCTCCACACCCCTGAGGTCGAGCTGGTTAAGATGAAGCCCTTCAAGCACGCTCACAACATCCCGCCCCTCCCCTTCGCGTCGGAGGTACTTCATCATGTACGACACCGAGTACAGCACCTCTTTTTGCAGCAGCGCGTAGAATGAATACTCTTCAAATAAAGAAGCCACTGTCTCTTCAGGGGACATAATGAGCATTTTTGCCGCTGCGTCCCGTTTTAAATACACGAGCATTAGCTTATATACGGGGAAAAGATGGGGAAGGACAGCGCTCGGCATTGGAAGTTCCTCGCCATTCGTCTTGAACCGAACTCGCATAATCTTTACCAACTGTGTGTTACATCGTCGTTCTGCCAGTCTATTTTACAAGGAGGATACTTTGTAATTTGCCCTATTATTCTCGTTGATTCCATTCAGCATGCTATGACTTGAGTTTCTCGCTGTTTGAACGTTTATCATCATCAACACAAAACGAGGTAAGGCCAACAGTCTGAATGCGTTTATCCAGACTTCCAACTGCTCTTCAGTATTTTTTCCCGCGTCCAACCACAAACCCGCATTATCCTCAGTTTTATCAGGCAAGCCGCGCAGCACCCTCCACGCAACAAACGCACTAGGTCACGCTCGTCGTCACAGTTCACAATGACCATAATCCCACCCTGTCCTTCACCCACGAATCGTAGTGGTTTACGTCGGGCGACGTCAGAACAACGGCGGGCCAAAATTTGTCGGAAGTCTTCAAGGGACCTCTCCCTTTTTGCTGATGTCCACAATGACAAAGCCCTTTTACAGATGCATTCCTTAATTTTCACACAGCAGCACGCTGATCCGAGTACAAACAACAGGCCTGGCACGCCGGGCTCGCGTTGTGTATCACGTAAGCGCTGTACGAATAAAGTACGCCACCACGTCAAGCAGCTTATTTTTATAGTGAAGCAGTTGATAGAGCAGGAAGGAGCCGCACGCGAATGACTTGCCAATGCCAGGCGTGCCAACCACAACGAAAGACTTGGGTTTCACAAGCTTCCTCTGATATACCACGCACGCGTTTGCTCTTCCACGATGTACCACATGCGCACAACCTCGCGGCGAATGTACACGTCCTCGCTCCTCTGTGCGTTGAAGACTCCGCCTCTCCCTACTTCAGCATTGTTGTCAACACTTCGTGTCTCGTTTCTGAATTGCGTGTACGGCCAGCCGTCCTCGGACGACAGCACCATAATCTCGAGGTTGCCGCTCCGAGGTACCTCCCTGTCGACCTCAAGCGGTAATGGACTGTGATTCACATCAGCATATGACCACAGTTCTCTGGAAGGCCGCCAACAACACGCATGCCAAGCGGCATACCTGCCTCGCCAGACAGCACGTGGCTCCATTTCGCTTCAAACACGGACTCGAAGGCACCAGGTATCACCTCCGCCGCTGCGTTCACGGCATTCCGAACTCGCTTCCTTTCAATTTTTCTCCTTCTCATCAGCGTCCTTGCAACACTAAACGCGGCGTCCAGAGGCCACGCGTGTGTTCCACAGCCCGTCATCCGCCAACGCATCTCTCACTGCGCGCTTGGCGTCCGTATTTTATCAGCATCGCCCACTGCTGGACACGTTATTCCTTTTCTTCAAGCGTGGACACCCTGTAAACAAGCGCGTACGTTGGCACTCAGGAAGGCTCAAGATGCGTCTGCGTGTGTGTTCGTCAGGAATGTAAAATTCTGGTTCCTGGATCACGACGTCCATCCTCGCATCAACCTTATATCTGGTCCACAATAGCCAACATGCTTAAGACATTCGCTTAGCATCTTCTTGTCAGGCGGTGGAACACCATCCAACAACACATCCCTCACACGGCTGCCCAGCGTCCACTGCGGTCAGGCACGCTCTCCACACCGCGTTGCACCAAGGGAGGCTCGGCCGCACCGCCACTCTCATTTTCCTCACAAGTCTTTTTCGTCAGCCATGCCCGCGTCGGCACACGTGACCTTGGTTTCCACGCTTCGATTGCACAAATAAACACGCTAGAATGAATAAACTGAAATGGAAAAACGGAGGGTTAGATGAGCAAGTGAATACAATAAGACATTACGAAACAAGTGGCGTATGCACATCAGTCAGTGGCGGGGCGCACAGGAAGGGAGGGCGTTTGTGTGGGCACGGACGCACTGAACGGGCGGAGCGTCACGCGTTCGTCAGGGGTGTGCGGAGTGCACGTGCATGGAGGCAACCACAAAAGTCGAACGATGACCTGTGCAACGCACAGCGTGTCGCATAAAGTGCTTCGCACAACGGTTGCACTATAGCAGACTCCAGACGCGTCACAACGCACACAACGCAGTTATCAGCGCAGGCACATCCTGCACACGCGTGCGTCCGCCTACCGTGCAAGCGCACTCACGCCGTCACAGCGGGCACGGAACAAGCGCCCAACAACACACAGCCACAGGCGCTGCTGCAACCACTGTCGCTTCGAGCGCAGTTGCTCTCCGCAGTGCCACCGCAAAGTGTGCTGCCGCTCGACACGCGGCTCAGCAGTCTGACCAGCCATGCGGCAAGACGAGCTTCTTCAGCACAGCAAGACAGCACGGCACCTCCTTTGAGTCTGCACCGCATTGGCAGCGCTCCACTACGCGCGCGACTGCTCCCACAGCACACGCAAGCAGCGTGGCTTGTGCGCCACCTCAGTCATCTGCGCTTTCTCACACCGCCCTCCGCCACGCAGATGGACGGGCAGTGCGATGGCCACGGCGTGGTGCGGTATCTCAGCCTTCGCGTCATCAGCGTGCGTCCCTGCTGACGCGTCGCGTGTGCGAGCAGCGAGGCCATCCAACATAAACAGCACGCACAGAGAATGGCAGTGGCGCACCGAAGCATTCGCCACAACTCTGCAGAAGTTCCAAACCGCGCGTGGGTCGCAGCAACAGCAAGTCAGCACACTCCAACAGGGTGCAGATGGTTATGAATAAAACTGGGCCTTCAGCCAGCGGCGCACCGCACAAAGCTGCGGTCTATGCGGCGCGCTGTCGCGCACACTTCACTTCATGGCGTCAGCTTTCCTGTGCACACCGCTGGCTGAATGGTCACAGTAATGCGACTTCCTGCCTGCTTCAAACTCGCCGCCTCGCCGTCAACAGACACGGAGACCAGTTCTGTCGTCACGAGTAAACGCGCGGCGAGTAGGCACAATGCCAGCACGCCTCCTCGCTCCCACTGATGCATTGCGCGAAGCCACCGGCAGCGAGGCATGGCACACGTTGGGGAAACAGTACAGGGAAATAAGCGAAGTGATGCGCAAACACGCCTCCATGAGTAGTGGCACTAGCGAATCAGCACTACACCTCACTTGCAACCAGGCATGTTAGCGCACAAGTGAATGGACGCTCATCAGGCGCACGTGAGCTCTTGATGGCAGTGGCTCAACTGGGAAGGCGCACAACTCACAAAAATAAACAATGGCAAGGAGAAAAAAGTCACGAGCGCTCCTTCTGGTATGAAGCGTGCAAACGGCATTAAAACATTGTGCGAGTGAAGCAGAACACGCACAGTTATCAAAAGCATCACAGTGGCATAACGACACAGGCACGACTTGTTTGTAGAGCGCATGCCACGCACGCACACCTCAAAGCGAGAAGGCACGACCATCCACACACACACCAACACTGCGTGTCGCTCTCAGACTAGTGTAGATGAGGCACTTCATTAAACCGACTCGCGGAACCGCGCAGCCAGCAACGCCTCGCCTCACTGGCACTCGCACTGCCACACGGCGGTAGTGAGACAGCAGATGGTAGATACATGTGCGCACTGGTCATACGCGTGGCGGCAGGAGGGAGGAGGCAACGGGGGCACTCACGAATCAGAACACTCGCACCTCGACGGCGTGCATGGGCAGTGTGTCGCAGAATACAACACGGCACAAGCGGCAAGTCGCATAGGCGCAAATGAGACGGTGTGAGGAGCGAGGCGCAGGGCGTGGCGCGCAAGAAGAGAAAGGCCAGCGCACCACGTCACCAAATGCAACGCAACACGCTCAGCAGCAGCCCGTCTCGCGCGCACTCCTTACCGTCACCTCCGCTAGCGCACGCACTCAGCTGAAACACAGCGCTGTCTTCCACAAAGCAGCACAATAACTTCGCACTTCCTAACACCGGTGCCATTGTTGTTACTCTGCGGCACATCAGTGCCGTTCGGATTCCTCAACAGCGGCAGCGCGCCAGCAGCACCCAGCTGTGTTGGCAGGGGCAGGCGAGTCCAACTGCGAGCGGCGACAGTGGCGGACTGGGGAAATGCGGTCCCGGCTGATACCTCGTGCACAAACCAGACGTTTCTCGGTTTGACAATCTGCTCGTGCAACAAGTCGTGTGCCAAACATGTCACGACATCACGCATCACTCAGTCGTGTCGCTCACCAGCTCGCACTGCCGCACGCACGGGCAGCGTCAGGTCCACGCGGATTCACATGAAATAATGCACCGCGTGCTGCATCGTATCAACCGCATCACCAAGCAATCACCACGCGCCACCGGAAAGCACAGGCAATGTTTGCTTTCCTTCTCCACAACGTCCTCCGCCTCCTTCAGCTTCGTCTCATGTGTCGCAATCAGCTCAAACACACCACCAAGCTCAGTCTCAACGTGCGTGCGCTCGCTGTCAGAGCGGCTCACAGAAGACTCAAACTCCTTCACGAGGGAGCTGCAGTGGTCCACGGCCGTGTTCCACGTCCCGCACTGGGCACAATATCCGCAGGAGCATTCACTGATTTTTCCACACAAGTCCATCGACACTCGCATCCATTCGCTCATATTTGGAAGGCTCAACTTGACATTCCCCACAGTTGTGTGCACCAGCAACGCGCGCTCGTTAGCAATGTCCTGTTCGCACGGCCTCGCACCCTGCACTTCAGGACGGAGCTGAGCAAAGGTGTGCGGCAAGGGGTAGCAGCGCGACAGGGCATCGGTGGCGTTGACGGCCACGCGGCTCGCAGTGCTGCACATCTCTTCCATACTGCCTAGTGTAATGTTGCCAGCCACACAGTACGCGGCCGCCTACCCACTCGTCACCTCCGCCACTTCCTTCAGCTCGTGTGCAACGGCGATGCTCTTCAGTGCAATGAAAAATTGTTTTACAATCCTGAACTGCCTCTCGACCTCACAATCAACCTCCGCCTTCTCTCCCTGAATCCGCCTCAACTCACGCACGTGTCATGTTTCCCGTCCCGTCCCATCGAACGACGCCAAAGCGCCATGGACAGCCTTAATAGTCGCTCCCTCTTCTTCGGCCGCAGCTTCTAGGGAGGGAACTACACGCTCAAACACGGTCATGCACGAATGGCTCGACTCCATCTCCTCCTCACACTTCTGCATTCCTTCCTCCACACCATTCTTTGCCGCAGGCAAGTCCAGACTAGCAGTCCTCCTACGGCACTTGCTGTCGTCCTTGACGAAATCACGCGCACATTTGTGTGCGCAATGCAGATCACTTTCTTCTACCGCCAGCAAATAAATGGTCCCGGCGAGCAGTCTCCGAGCGTATCAGGACCCTTCCACGGTCATGTCGCACTTAACCTGAATTGTCTTCCTATCCTCCTCCTCAGCAAGCCCCTCCGCTCTCCTCTCCTCTCCTCTCCGCCTCCGCCTCGCCCTCTCAGGCGCGTTCTCCAACAGCAAGCACACGCCCTTTCGCTCCTTATGAGACTGGGTTAGCGTCGAGACGTAGTGGCTGACGTTGCACGCAGTGTCCAGCTTCTTGCCATGGCAAACATCGTACACATATGCGTGACCATCGTATTCCATGCGGTTCGTTGTACAGGTGGCGGCATGGGCGGCAGCCACAACGCGGGGGCGGAACGGCCCACGCACTTCACTTGCATTGCAACTGGGCAGTCACGCACAACACTTGCTCGCAGCACAGACATGTGGGGAAGAGAAGGCAGAGTCGGCACTGCAAAGAGAAGCGAGGCCGGCAGTTGCAGCAGCGTGCACATGAGGGAACAGACTCCACAACGGTAGAGGTGGGAACGCACAAGAAGGTAATGCACGACAGGCGAGCAGGGCACACACAACACATGTGTGAGCGCACAATCCAAATCGGACAACGTAGCATAGACAGGGAGCTGTGGCTCGCACACGCGCTTAACCATTCTCGTGCCACGCGGACCACAAAGTCACACGGGCCCTCTCAACCGGCAGCACCATTTATGAGGTACCATAACTGACTAAACGCACATCCGCACAGCACGTGCTGCGTTGATTTCCCGCATCACGGGGAAGTCAAACATGAGCCAGAATGCGTGTGACACTTCGAATAGATTACCGGCGGTGGCATGCTGTAGCGGGTGTGAGAAAAGTCCATTTAAACGCCCTGTCTAGCATTCCTGATGGTGAGTCACAGTATTCATGGTAGTGAAGAGTAATGTGGTCGTCCATGTGAGGATACTGTGGGTGTTCTAGAAGCTGCAATCGTGTACTAGATGTAACAATCGCAAAGAGAGTGGGCGTCGCGGCTCCTCTGGCATACGAAGTGTTCCAAATAGTGCCCTCAAAGAGTCGCACACCAGCAAGTATCGGGATTGTAAATCAGTGCTGAAGGGGGAAACTAATTGCACAGCAACGGGGCCATTCGTATTCGCGTTAGCTCTTGCATGCATCACCCGACACGCCACAGCAGCGCGGTGCCAACCACATGATTCCTTAACGCACCACTGCTCCACATAACTACCGGAGAAATGGAAACGGTCAATGAGCGCATATCTCACTGCACATCAGCTTGGTAACTGCCATCCGAACAACTACACTAAACAAGCTTGCTGACGGCACAAATAGTGGGGCGATGGGCGAATACAGTAAAGAACTTTTGTTGGTGTTTTTGGTGTACCGAATTTACATGAAAAAAAAAAGGCATAATAAAAAAGAGTGACTGGCCGCAGCACAGGAAACAAATAAAGAAGGTTAATGCCCACAATAGTCTACCCTTTAAACAAATGTACTCCACGCCACAGCACATGAATGTAGGAAGTAGAGTTTCATATGTTCGTTACCTTGTTTTATTTTTGGCACAAATAAGGAAAAATTCCTTTGTGCGTGGATCCCAGAGCAAACATGTGGGGAATCCACAAGCACAGTTATACTTGAGTGTCTGCATAGCGTTGCGCCATCATGCAGATGTTTGTAATCAAACTCTTTTCTTACAGATGGGGGTAGAGTGTCCCACTTATTTATTTACTTCCTCACTTGCATCCCTTTATTTGTTTTCGAAGTCTAATGAGCTTTTAATAAATCCCTTTGGGTATATCACGCCTCAATAGAGTAGAAAAGTGTTTTAAAAATGTGTTTGTGCAATTATACAAGAGCTGCAACCATATATTGGGTACGGAGACAAGAGTTGGTAGTTAATTGCATGCCTCTTGTCAGAGTGTGATTGTTTGCGCTGTTAATTATGAGCCACTAATTAAAACATTCAAAATGCCCAGTACTCTCCCAAACTGTAAGCAGCCACTATTGGTCTCGTTTATTTTATTCTCCATGACATTTGCTACTGATGCGGCATTTGAAATTTATTGAAAAGACCAGGGTTAAATAAGCAAATAAAATAAAAACGTTAAAGAGGTCGCTATGGCCCGGGACCCGCATGCCTCTATTTGTAGCCGCGTGTAATGCAACGCTACGCGAACAAAAACACTAAGGATTGTAAAACAGTTTAGTTACACTTCGATGGGCGATCCAATTTTTCATTGTGCCGCCAGTATTTATTTGAACAGCTTCAAAACAGAGAATAGAGAAGTTGCCAGGCTGCTTAAATATGAGGAGATCCCAACGTCCTGTAACACGAACACGGCTATACACAAAGAATAGGAAAGTCCTGTGCGTGTAAGTCGCAAAAAGGGGAAAAAAATAGGGGAAAACACAGAAAGAAATGGAGGAAATGTAAAACATAGATATAAAGTGGGTGAAACACAAAAAACAAATGTTTGAAATAACTGAATGGACGAGCATCGCGGTTAGTCATTTGCTTTCATCTAATGTATTAAAAGTTTGCTGTCTAGATAACAATGAATAATTTAAAATTCGTTAGACAATTTAACAACGACGAAAAAAAAAGAGAGAGAGAGAGAGAGAGAGAGAGATTAGAAAAGAGGTATGAGACAGCAAAAACAAGTATACATATAGTGGGTTAAAATTGAAAAAGGAAACAAAATTGTGTTCAGGAATTAAAGGTTTATAGTGAAATAAAGAAGTCTAAAATAAATTTATAACGCTAGGGAATTACAAAATTCAAACCTATTTGTAAGAATGAATTAATAATAAGACAAAAATACAAAACCAACCGATAAATAACAAAGCGAAATGGTAAAAAGGAAAAAGCAGAGATATACGAATGACTAAAAACGTGATACTCGATTGAAATGTTGTTGTGTTGGAGCATCTGAATGTTCTGAAAGATGTGGATTTGCTTAAATAAGCACAATTTTTGATATCGTAGTCGAGTTTCCTTGGGTCGATCTTGGATATAAAGGTGCCATTAAAAAGTAATATACGCTTGTCTTTTTGTACTTAATTAAATTAATATCTAACTTGCTCCTATATTCAGGATAAAAATATAATGGCACCGAGAGTTTGTTATAAATGTGGAAAATAGAAGGCGGTATAATGCGTATAAAATTTCCGAATAATCTGGGCCTTCAAAATCGCTAAACCCGACAAGCCGCCTGGCCCAGCACTGCAAATAGCGGCTTGGTGCCTAGTAAAAAAATGTGTACCAAACTCCTTTTGTATAACATTTTTGATCGCGCATAAGTGAGACATATGCAAAAGCGGCTTGACATTGAATTGCATTCCAAAATAGATTTTACATCGATAATCGGAAATGCTCCTTTATATTCGCCCGCTGGCTGTGTGTTTCTCGTGACGGCAGAAATCGCGCAAGATTATGGAGGGAAATCTCGGTATGACAAACGCCCCTGCAGAGTCTAGGGTCACGGTTCCTCGTCAAAACTCTGGTATTATAAGCAGCGGTCCCCGCTTTTTTCTTTAGGTACTTCCCGGCAAGTGTTCCTTTTCGGCGGACAGCACCCGCTAAGAACGAAGCCGTCCTTGTCCTGTTCCTTCTATCCCTCTGATGGGTAAAGGTCCCGCTTTCCTCCGCTCCGCGGACTGAGCAAACCACTTGGAAGAACTCCGCCAAAGCATCGCCCTTTGCAGAAATAAAAGATCACGACGACACTTTGCTAAATAACAAGAGTTGGGAACAAATTCTAACCCGCGAGCCGGTTTACCCTGCCATGTGCTGAAGCTAATGGTTTGTTTTCCGTGACTAAAAGAAATCTGCGAACAGCGAGTCGGTGAGGTTCCACTCTGAAAATCAAAAGGTGGCGACAAGCCCATAAAGGAACGCTGTAAGAGATTCTGTTGACTTCCGCCATGGCCCGCGAAGGGCAGCACGAAGCACCAGTGCAACCAGGGCCGCGCACAATGTGCCGCGGGGGCGCGCGAAGGCGATCGGCAATGGGCGCGCCAACAAGCTTCCAGCTTTGCCCGTTTCCATCAAAAGCTGCGGTTATAGTTCGCGCGGCTTTGCGGCATCCAATTACGAAGAGGCTTTGTGCCGGAGGCTGCCGCCCTGTTGCGCGTGGAAAATGCTTTACAAAAAGCCTTGGGCGTCGGCTTTTTGTTGAGCTACACGCCGGCCGCGTATTGGGAATAGCGGTTGCCGTTCAGCGCGGCCAAAACATACAGGAACAACGCTGAATTGAAATATTCTCAGGTGTTGCTGCCGCCGGGCTGGACGGAGGCTGCGGTGATGGGTCGGTAACCAAACTTACCGACGTACAGTTGCGCGCCAAGATCTGCGGCGCCCTTACGGAAGCAAAGGTATCCATTATAAAGTGTCGTCTTTAGCGTTGTTTTGGAGAAGGCAGCGAATCAGCTGCCAGGTTTGGAGTCGATAGTCCCTCCGAGTTCTAAATGTCACGATTGGTAGCGAATGCTGTCGCATTTAACCCTTTGACAAGGCCACATGAACGAACTACAATTTAGTTAAGGGTGTTACGCAAACTAATGAGATTAATCTGTCTTTTCTTTTCTTTTCTTTTTTTGATGGCGAGCAACTGGTGCAGTTCGCCCGTGATACCAAGTAATTCTTTACCCGCCACTCAGGGCGCATGTCGTATTCACGACATATCCCTGATTTATTTTTGATATGCGTATGCAAAGTTATCCAAATGTGAGTTAATCGTGTTTTTCCCCTGTCGTATATATTTGAGGGCTCTTGACGGTGAATGCGCAGCAACGTGTTGAAAAGCCATTTTGAACTCAATCACCGACTATATTGGATCTTCTTCAAAACTATGATGTGTGAAATGTTCTAAAGCTTGACAACGGTACCGCGTGCAGATGGTCCTTGGACGAACGCTGGAGTATCAAAATTGAATATTGCTTGTTCATGTTGCTGAACTAAATCCGCTTTTACACTGGTATACTCAGTGCCATTTGTTGCGACGAAACCTTTTATTCATATCATAAGTAATATTGTCGTTCATTTTGACGAAATGGAAGCGGGTTCGGCAAAATTTTTCCTTTTGTTTTTAGGCGAATACTGTTCAAATGGCATGTGACATAGTCGCCACTATCATGAGCATGGTAGTCAAGGAAAAACGTTTCTGAAAGCAATTAGTTTTTGATGTCACTATTCGATTTAAATGTCGATAGCGTTTAGAAGAATTGTCATGTTTTGTGAACGTTTTCGTGTGCTATAGCCATATTGATTTGCATACAGCATGGCTAGTCAATGAGACGTTGGTAGTGAGAAGTAGAAAGGTTTGTCTGGATGTTTTTGCTGCTGCTGTGAAAAGCAGAGCTGTTTCTGTTGGCAGCTAAACTTGATCACAAAACATTTACCTGTGTTAGTCATGATATGAATACTCGCATTTTGCCATGTGTGTTTGCCATTCTCCATATATGCATAAACTTTCTAGCTTTGTGAGGCACTACGGCCGTAACAGTACATATACCAATGTGCTTGCGCCAAGTTACACTGATACCTGTCATTTAGACTGCTTTTGCGTAATAACTTACTGAGTAGTTAGGTTAGTTTGCTAAGCTGCAGTGCTGTTGACTTCCCATATAATTTGCGCAACTATGTATCTCAGTCTTGACTATTTCATCAGTTTCGGTGATACCTATGGGCAGCGGTGTAATAGTCGTCTAAGATGTTCTCCCTAACGTTTTTGAATAGCTGCAGCAAGCCATTGCATTTGTGATCTACAGTTATGCAAGTACTTGCCCAATGTTTGGCTACAGTATAACGGAGATCGCGAAAACTTTACATGTTGGTGCCGTTGGAATTTATAAGTTTGGGGGCCATTTATGAAGTCACTAACGGGGGCATGTTAGTTTGTTAATGGCATGTTGAGGCGAGATATTAAAGCATATGTTTAACAGGTCACTAAAGTGTGCTTTAATGAGTGTATTTGAGTTGGATGATTTCATAAAGGACTATTAGGGTTCCAATGTGATGGTGTGAGAAGAATCACCAACGCTGCCATTTTTTATCGGGCAGCAAGTCCTTCCCCATCGCCTACCGTACGGTTTGATGTGGCGTGCAATGGTTGTATAATGTAAAATGAATTCTTGTTATCGCAGGTTTGCATTCATTTATTTGACGCCGCTGTGATGTATCATTTCACGCTCATGACGGTACACCAAAAATGCCGCGTGAAATGGGTTTTACTTTCGCGTAGCTCCAGGTAGTTATGTTTAAATATACGATGGCTTGTTCGTTGTTTCCTTGTATGAGTAGAGTGCTTGGAGTCCCGAGTCGTGAGGTACAGCATTGTCATGTACATGTAAAAGAACACACTTACAGGCGTAAGAGGGAGAATTAAACCCAAATTGCATTTGAATTGAATATGCTGTTGGGTATTTTCTCCTCGTAGCAGTTGCACTTTCTTGTCAAAATGTTTACCTACAGAGAAGTTGACGATGGCCGCAGTCGGCTTGGCATCACCCCTCGAGATGCACAAAAATTTGCCGTTTTTGGTCATAGATTAATAAATTAATCAGTGGATAATGCGAATGACACGGCCCATCATGAGAGATTACAGTAAATTTAAGTAAGAGTGGATAGTTATGCGTGCAGCACTTCTATACCTAATGATATTTTGAATACTACCCGAGTCTGAGCTATTTTGTTTGTGTGGGACACCGGGGTTTTGTGTCTGAAACAGTCTAGGGCTATGATGTAGGTTTATTTTCCTCATTTCTTCACTGCGGCTAGTTATGTTTTATGATTGCTAATTGAATCACTCCATTGCACCATCCCGACAGTTTCTCTTCGTATGTGCCTTGCCACAATGAAGCGTCACTAATAAGGGACAACTGTCCACACACTCCGCAAGACGTCTTGCTGTGCTTTTTTTTTTTCCACTTCACAAAAATTCCTCTGCCGATCAAAGTTGCTTAGCTCTTTGTTGACACAAACACCCCACGGGCCAGTGAGGACACTTGATGTATTTTGGCACTTGGCAAGTCTATGGATAGCCAAGGGTTTATCGCATGGTTTGAGGCGTCCAGGATCATAGTGCGTTGTAATGCTTACGTCCTGATTTAGTGTATGTGGCAAAGAAGTCATGTTTTTTTTTTTTTTTTTTTTTTTTTTTTTTTTTTTTTTTTTTTATCACTAAGGCAACAGAATGTTTAGATTCAATAAAAAAGATACTGCCAACGGTGAAAGTAGTCCCAGGCAAGGTAAACACCATGTTCAGAATATGAGCTTAAGAGGAAAACATCGTTGCGGACAGGGAAGTAGTTTGGAAACGAGCAGAACATGTAGTGGAAAGAGTAGTGGGGCAAGCAATTGAAGTCGATGCCGTTGTATAAAAGAACAAAAAAGTATATGACACAGTATTCGTGGCAGTTCTCAGACTTTCTTGGAGCTAGAAAGCACCCAACACCCTCGACTGTAAATTGGGCATCTGCTTTAATGGTAGCGCCTGCATAACCTTCTGTTTCTCCTTCAGCTATCTAGATACGAGTGTAACATCCAGGAACACGAAGTGTCCCATACTGTCGTGGGAATGAGTTAAGTTGCTATACAGCACAAAGGCCTTCAAGGTATGCGGTGGATCTGCCAACAGTTTTAGCGAACAGCTTTATCCAACGTGCTCAGTGCTCGATGCATAGGCACGTTGCTTCAACAGCACAAGTGAGTTGGAAACGCTGGAGGGCGCTATAGAAAAAACGTATCCAAGTTTGTGTAACACAAATACGAGCTAGTCTTCATTGCAAAGCAAAAAAGAAAAGAAAAAGAAAAAAGCTGACGGCGGTGAAAGTCGGCGGCAACATAGTTTACAGCTTTGATACCTTCCCAAAATATACTGATTTCCAACCAATAGTGCGTCCGACTGGGGGCTACTTATCAGAATCGAGTACAACGCTGACGAGACAGCGATTCTGTGTGACAGAGACAAAAGAATGGACTGTACAGTGAGCAAGGTCATTGCCTTACTGGTTTCGGTGTTTGTCACCCACCTTCTCGTGTCGGGCCCCTTAGCGGTGAAACTGATGATACGAGTCCAGAACATAAGACAAAGGGCAACTGACTATTTTATCAATGCTGATACATTGTCAGTATTTACCTTCTTATCTACTCCATCCTATAGGGAACATAGTTTGTTAGCCTTATTTTTGTTAATTTATTTTACATCCCTGTGGCACGGGAAGGAAGGGTGAACACACAAAGATCACAAGGCGTGTGTTGATTCTCTATACAGCGAAATAAACGGATATTACATATCGTGCCATACCACGAACTCAGTAGTTTTATGTAAAAAACCCGACATTCGAAGTCAGCACCTCTACATTGTTTTGGGTTACTAGAGGCAGATATATGGTCGCTGCCCACGTTGATGAGGCATCTAAGGCGATAAGCAGTAGCTGTTTTTGTGTGTAAGTCAGCTTAGTTGCTACTTCATTACGTTACTGTTTGCCTCGTGAGTGCCATTTGTGTGGGTACGTGAACGGCGGTTAAAAAAACAATCTATTCACGTTCATAAGTTGCTCAGGCAGACAGGGCTTCTCATTAAATCTAGATCTGACGTGTCACTCAGCCGATTCGAGAAAAAAAACATTGTTTAATGCCTGGAAGAGTTGTACAAACGATGTCTTCTTTGTTGGCAGAATAGATGTTGTGCGTGTAGGCGGTGAGAGGTGATCTGATCGTGCGGAGGATTGTTGGATGGTAATGATTTTCGTTGTGCTAACTAATGGGCTTTGTACGATCGACATGGTCGCAAGGTGGCGGTTTTGAGGAGTGTAAATGGAACTCAGACCACCAGATAGTTTCAAGAAACTTCGTTGTGGAAGCGCTATGTGCCGCTCGATCTGGATGTTGTAATTTGGTCCATTGTATCCACACAGCGGCACACTTCCAAGGATGGCGACAAGTAAGAGGTGAGACTTCGTAGCGCCAATCGAAGTAACGTATGACACCCACCCAAAGATGGGTAGAATATATCCTGCCCTTAAGTGCAAGAAAACTTTTCGTAACGTCTGTGAGGTCTTAATTGTTTCACGTAATACAGGGGCGTTATATCTTCCCTTGCATTTTGAACGCTTTACCTATAGGCAAACTGTGTGTTGGTGCCACAGCTTTTGAAGCAATAAACTCCGTTACTGTGCTGTGTGCACACAGTTGTACAGTAGAGCTGGATGCACGAGGCAGATGAGACTTGGTGCTCTCACTTTGCTATTATTTAGTTATTATTATTATTATGATGATGATGATGATGTTGCAATATGGCCTGAAGGCGGGACGAGCAACCTTTTCTGGCAAGATAAAAAGAACAGGAAAATCGAGCCTCCAACTGGTATTGCGGTACCAGTTATCGGGGTTGCTTGTGTGGCGAAAATGTTTCTACATTCTGAAATGCCAATCTTTCCTGTCTATTACGCGTTGTGTAGTAATGGGAAATCAGCAGCGCCGTAAAAGTAGTTTCTCCCATCAGCACTCCAGCGCGTGATGGCCACTAATGCCATACGGTGTCCCTCTGCATTTTGTATTGAGGATGAAACTAAAAGGGGAAAACCTCTACAATGCGTGGGAATGTTGTGTCCACTGTATGCCGTGTGAGCTCTCCGACAGAATATCTTGTTGGCATTCTCGCCTCACTGGATAAAACGCAGTTTCTACTACATCACTCCTGAGACCGTTCGTCTCAATGCGCCTCATCAACTTACTGGTATGGAGTTCAAAGCAGGCCATAAATAAAGGGCACTTCCTCGGGCGCGAAACGGCAAAATGGATTATGTCTCTGCGGGGAGGTTGGTCGGCCAACGATTATGTGAATTCAGAAAATGATAACGCGCTCACAATGCGCTGTAGTTGCTCCCAGGTCTACTGCTCCCGATGTCTAATGACGATAATTGACTCTGGGTCAACCATTGATACAACAGTGGAGACATGAGTGGAAGGACGGCCGTTACATTCAACTCTGGCATGGGCGTTGTGTGTGTGTGTGTGGCCAGTTACCCAGTTCCCGCGGCGAGGCCTTTGGTGAGCATTAATGTGCAGCTGCATAACAACCCTCTCCGAGAAAAACAAAGCGACACACTTTTTGGAAGAATTTGTGTTGTGTTCCTGGAAAGCAGTTCATGAAAGCAACTGCATGTGTTCGTTTACCACGCGTAGAGGCATAAGGGGGCTACTTGCCCTAAGAATGGAGAGTTGGTTTATGTTCCACAGGGGGCAAAGTAGAAGCTTGTTTGATGCGAAAACATAGGTAAGACAAACGAGCTCCGCTACGCTAGCTTAGTTGTTGCCCTGCTGCTTGCATTCGGAAGCAGCTGAGTGACGGAATGTAAAGAAGAAACAGCAATCGTTCATTTGAGACTTGTTTGTTCATACTTCCTTGGTGACGATTCGCAGCGCTTTGTGTCATTGGCGGCCCCTGCGCGCACGCGTGTGTACTTTTTTCTTACCAATGCATCATCGCGTTGAGTAGAATTGCGGACACTGGTACTGAATTCGCGCAATGATGGTTTCTTGTGTACTTGTGGGCACAAGGAATAGATTTCTGAGTGGTGCCCACACGCCGCTGGCCGGTTATTTTGTAATGATAACGCAGGTAGACGAGCTCTGTCCGTTAGCATAAAATGTCAAGGAGCTGTTGTCTAGTTCTTTTAACTCGTGGAATGGGTTTGCAGCGAAGTATGGAGTACAAGGGGGAAGGGAAAATAACTAAATAAAAACTGCTTCTGTGCGCCGTGCCGGTGTAGTGTACGCAAGTTGCTTGGTGCCTGGCCTATAAGAAGTGATGAGCCAATGAAGAGTAGGGGCTCGTTTGTTTCACGCGCAGTAGGGCATGCACTTTTTGCGGGTGCTGTTGTTCCGTTGCGCGGACTGAAGATGAGTGACTGAACTTGGCGTTTGGAAGCAACGGGATCCATGCAGCACCTCGGTAGATTTGGCAATACATTGGGTGCCAGAAGGATCAAAACATTAGGGATGTTGAATGCTTCAGCTGGCCGAGGGCAGTAATGGGGCTGACTCCTCATGATATGGGCGGTACAGTGCAATGTGGTGACTTCGGTACGATCTTAATAGTGGGCGGTATCTGCTCACATATTCTCGTTCCTATAACGAGGGTGATCCGTGACGACATGAGTAAGGCATTTCTTTAACTTTGCTTCCAATGTTTCCGTGACCTCGCATCGACATGTGTTTTTTTTTTTCTGTTGTTGCTTTGTCACCGTTTTTCTATATGGACCCGATAACACTTTTCAACAAGAACACGCTGGGTCCTTAGAAAGCTGAATGATCCCTTTGCGAGCAAAAGTGGTAAGATCCAACCCTGACGAAGGACTCCTCCGCACCTCACTTTCTAATAAAATGTTGGCTACCTCTGACTGTTTCGCCTCTTCTCCTTTGCTCTTAGATAATTTTCTTCACTCCTTGTTGTCTGATTTGATTTAAAGATTTATCAAGACCGAAAGCTCAGCTTGGAGAGCGTGCACGCTTGTGTACCACGACAATGCGCCTTGCTGCAGGACGCGCAGAGGAGCTGTCTGGTTTGCACTTTATGCACGGTATACGTGGTTGGTGGTGTATTTTGCTTGCTACTTTGCTGTTACGACCAGTGTCAGTAGTGTGTGACTGTGAGACCGTAAACAGCACAAGTGAAACCAGAGTTGTAATCGTTTCACTCATGTCCAACAAGTACATAGACAAAAGAACCACCGATTCACTTGAGACGGGTTTCAACGCCTCTCTGCAGGCACGCAAAAGGGACAAAAAACTGGCTGCAAACGTTAGCTTCATCACACTAACACAGAATCAGAACCCTGAGCAAGTGCTGAGAAGCTGTATAGGGAATAAAAGCGGTCTCGTTGTGGCATATGGACCGATGGGTGATGCGCAGACTGTTAAAATGCGCTCTGTACTAAAGGAACTCGATGTTGTTGGTTTTGCGCCGTTTACTGGATCGACTGAAGTGCGTGGATGGAACCCTCATCTCTACTTTCTCCGCCCTGCACCAGCAGCTGAGTTGGCCACACTTATTCGCTATGCGCTTGCGTATCTACGGGTACAGCGGCTAGGCTTCATGTACCTGCGCGGTGTCTCATACGGTGAGAAGGAGTACGATCTTGCAGTGGAATGGCTGGCACAAATGGATTACAAGCTGTGCTGTGTGTTTAGTGTTTCTTCTTCGCTAGAAAATCCAGTGGATGACAACGTTTTCGACACCACATATGAGCAGTTCATCATGGCCAAGCCGCAAGTTGTGTTGCTCTTTGGCTCCCCAATACACGACACGAAGAAATTTATCAAGCGGCTCTTGAAGGACAAGCGGGCCTCCGAGACCTACCTGTTCGTCCCTGTCTACATTCAAATTATTTTTATGGAATGCATGCGCGAAATCTTCGCGAATACCGGACACCCTTTTTCTGGCCTGGCGATGGTCACAGGAACGACGCCGCCTTCCAATGACAGGAGTTACTATGGAATTAGGCGGTTCCACAAGGAAATGGAAGAGTTCTTTAGCACACACAGTGACTTAACGGGCAGTTTAGGGTTGAAAGCCTTGTATGCTGACGAAAATCACGGAACACACATGGCACACGGATGGATCGTCGGTGAAGTGCTTACACAGGCGCTGAGTTCAAAAGACTGGCTTGCGAGCCAGTCAGTGTTCAGGGAATCGCTCTTCAATCAGCGTCGGTACATTGTGGATGATCTTGTTTTTGGTGACTTTGGTGGCGAGTGCAACGACAACGTGGCTGCCCTCGGGGCAATGTGTCGGTGCAACCAAGGCGGCAACGTGGTGTTTATGAAGAGGGTTTTGCCTGACCTCCGTGTGCAGGCTTTTAGGGCTGGCTGCATAACTGTGGGTGCGTCGAACTGTTATGTGAGTGCTATGCGGCTGCACCCACCACTGAACGGTCTGTTTATATTTATGGAAGATAATTCGATTGCACTCAGAGCGAACAGTGCAATGTTTTCGAGCGCAATCACCCTCAACGGTGACGGAAAACTCGGTAGCACTGACAGGTTGTTTACGCATATGCTAAACACAACAGTCAGCAACGCCACCACGGCGCTGCGGGAAGATATGGACACAAAAATCGCGACAGCCGTGTTTGGTGTAGTGGAGGATTCCGTATTGAGCTTCCAAAACATGACATTTATTGATCCCATACCTCTTGTTCCACGACTAAACAGCTACCGCAGGGAAGTGATCCACCTCTCGCCGACTGTGGAGCAGCAGTTTTTTGTGCTTGCGGAGTACTTGGTATACAGAGGCTCCACTCGCCCACGAGCTGTAGTGTGCAGTGATGACGCTGCAAACTTCATTGACGTGCTCCACGAAACAATGGCAACACACGGTGGTTCGCTAGGAATCACTACGCGACTAGACGTGGGCAGTGGAATGAAGCAACACCTGCCCACAACGGGGGACGTGTTTGTGGTTGGGTTGTCCCCCAGGGACGCTGTTGTGTTGGCAGAACACCTGAAGGAGCACCAAGGTGTGCGTGTGCTTTTGCTGTTCTCTGAGTTTGCATTGTATTATGACATCCTGGCCGCAGTCTTCCAGGGTGAAGTGGGTGCGCATCGCCTTTTGTTTGCTTCCCACCTCCCACACTGGGCTGCAACTAACTCAAACTCGACCACTGTCAAGAAGTACCACGCCGCCGTAGGTGACCCGAAACGCTGGTCGCCATTGTCATTGCTTGGTTTTACCACCGCTCGTGCAATACAAGAGGTGGCACAGCATCAGGACAGGATGAACCCAAGGTCGCTGGCAAACTATTTCTACGCAAACATTGCGGTCAGGGTGGACGATATGCGCTACGGGCCATTCGACGAGAATAAATGCATCACTGCACGCAATCTGAGACAAAGCGGTTGCGTGGTGAACTATGGTGCAACACGCATCGCAGTGTGGTCCATGGCGCGTGCACTCAATGCTTCTGTAAAGGAGACTTTCCCAGCCAGGACCCCATCAATGGTTTACCGAAGCTCTATGGTGTTAGGTCTTGCCATTCCAACGTTCGTCGGTGTTACGATGATGTCACTGATACTAATACTGATATTTATTGGTGTCTTGGTGATGCAGTGCAGCAAGCGCAGTGTACGCGACAACAGAAATGCTCCAAAGGAACCGACGGCTCCCGTGACGTTGGTCTTCACGGACATTGAGAGCAGCACGGCGCTGTGGGCTGCGTGCCCCGAGCTGATGCCGGACGCCGTCGCGGCACACCACCGCCTGATCCGCTCGCTGATTGTGCGCCACAGGTGCTACGAGGTGAAGACGATCGGTGACTCGTTCATGATTGCGTGCCGGAGTCCATTCGCTGCCGTGCAGCTTGTCCGGGATCTGCAGCAGCAGTTCTTGGTTTTTAATTGGAATACATCTGCGATCGACGAGTCGTATCGCGAATTCGAGCAGCAGAGAGCAGATGAGGATGCGGACTACGTGCCGCCGACTGCGCACCTGGATCCCGAGGCGTACTGGCAGCTGTGGAGCGGGCTGCGCGTGCGCGCGGGCGTGCACACCGGTCTTTGCGATGTTCAATACGACGAGGTGACGAAGGGCTACGACTACTATGGCAGCACGTCCAACACAGCTGCGCGCACGGAGAGCGTTGCGAATGGCGGGCAGGTGCTGCTGACGCGCGCAACGTACATGGCGATGACGGCGAGTGAGCGTGTACAGCTGGACGTGACGCCGCTTGGTGCCGTGCCGCTGCGCGGTGTCCCCAAACCAGTGGAGATGTACCAGCTGAACGCTGTGCCGGGGCGCACCTTCGCGGCGCTGCGTCTTGATTTAACGAACAGGAAACTGTTGTTGAGAGTTCAGCCACTCCTACAAGTGAAAGCGACTCTGTACTCTCTGAACCGAACCAGTACGCCGCGACAATGGCAGTGTCCATTCATGCGTTGCTTAGCACCTTTACTTCCCATCACAGAAAACAGATCCTACTTTCATGCTGCGAGCGCTGGCGCGTGCTCTCTTCGAAGCATCGCGAAGAGTGGAACGAAGAAACTTACAAGGATGCGGTGCGTCGAGTCGCCTCAGCGGTGGGCCAGGTGTTGGAGGTGAGAGCAAAGAAAGGCAAGAACTTTGAGTTGCTTGACATTGCACTCTCAGAGGGACGAACACCCCGGAACAGTGTCACACTGCGCAGAGGATCACACTCACAGCCGGGACACGAGCATCGCACGGAAGCACGGCGAATATCATATTTTACAACCGGCAGTGGCAGCCACACCCGCGTTTCCCGTGCGTCAACGGATCCCTCCATTCGCGACGGTATAGTAGCGAACAATACTGCGCAGGCCACCCGGCCACATCCTTTTGAAGATGCAGTTGCCGAGAAGGTTTGGACAGTCTCCGCGCTACAATCGTGAAAAGCTTCGCCCGTTGTAAGATAGGTCTACGCACCATGGCCAAGCAATGTGCACACTACCCAAACAATGAATGTAAATCTTTTCGTTTTAGCAGAATGATGCGCTCACTTCCTTTCCTTTATCTTGTACCGGCCCAGTTGTGGTCACACAGGCGTGTTGTCGCAAAAACCCCACTCCCGCAACATTGCCAACCACGTTTTCAGCATTCCATTTGATCAGCCGTCCACCTGTAGCAGGTGATGGCTGGCAGTGTCTAATCGCCTCTCTTCAAATACTAATTTTTACTGCTCGTCGTTTTCCCCCCCACCAGTCGCTGAGCGCAACGTCGCAAGCAAGACGCCAGCCGCTTCTTGCAGCTCGGAAGGCACAGCTCTGGAAGCAGGTCACCCCAAACCGCGCCAGTGCAAGAGAACAGGAAATTAAATTAACCGCCTGTCCGCATACGTCTTTCCTCCCTCCAGTCTAGAAACTCGACATAACTCCCTTGGCAATTGTTTTTATGATACGCGGGTGCTTTCCACACTTTAGCGAGGTGAAATGGAATCTAACACGAATGCTTAGTCCTTGTTCGTTCATGGCTATGAAATGGGTTTCGAATCTTAAGTACCCCAGACGTTTGGGTGATGTGCTTGTGTGTGCCACATTCATCACGGCAAGCAGCTGGAAACTCCTTTTTTCTCTTGCACCACTAAACAAACAACTTTTTCACGCTTGTCTTCCTATTTGTGTTACATGGCCCCTCTACGCGTGTGCATAAATATGCCTGGCGGTTGCAACTGTTGGCAGGGATTGTGGCGCCGCAGCAACATTAAGCGAAGGGAGAAAGCGTTAATGCAGCTTGGAAACACATCGCATACGGAAGAAATGGTACGTGGCGATTTTTGAGAGGGCCACGAGCCCCGTATGTGGCTGGAGGAGGCGCTAGCGAAAGAGAAACGAAACCTCACAAGTCTCCACGGGCACATTCCAACACGACGGATGAGGCGGGCGTTCGATGAAAGATGTCCATTCCTCTCGGATGGTGCCGTACCTTTCTGTAGGCTCCAGATGCCTCCTCCATGAAAAAAAATTGTGGCCTAGGGTTTCAAGGCGGCGGAAAAGTGCCAGCAGTAATTGCAGGCAACGGAGGCGATGCCACGGAACAGGGCAGGAGCGCGCAAAATTACTTGATCTTTGCTCTGAGGCAAGCTTACTTTCCGCTTTAATGACACATGAGAACGGACTGGCCCCAGGACGGTCCACCGCGGGCGTTGCACACGCCACATGCGGGCAACGTGTAGACAACTGTTGCTGCAAAGGCCTTTGTGCCAAAAATAAGCTGTTGTGCAGGCAAGCGGTCGGGGTGGAACGCAGCATATGCGCAAAGAGGCGAGTGGCAAGGTAAAAGGTAACGGGCACTGTTGCGCCAAATGTCTGTGCGAGCCTTCCAAACCACAGCGGGCTTGAAGGGGTGCTGGTTCAGGCCATTTGCACGTGACTCCGCGACGAGGACGCCTTTTTAACAGGTTGACATTCCTTCGCACGCAACATGAACTGTTCGCTGCGCGTCGGGCGCCACTACCACCTACGCGGTGCACCCCGTTCACGACAACGTTTGACAATAATAATAATAGCGCGCGTAGCGTGGTCTACTTAAAGAGCCGCAAGCGCGCGTTTACAAGAAACGGGCAACGTCGTTTCGTCAAGCGTCTATTGATTGAGATACGAACGCTTTGCCAGGCACTCAAGATGCTTGATCTCCGTGTTTGCGGTTCTTCCTTCAAACCACACAGCCTGAAAGCGGTGAGGCAGCAACGGTCCGACGGCACCAACAGGGTTCACTGCGTTCCGATTTCGCGTGTGTAGGACTGCAGTCGCAGAAGTCCATTAACTTACTAACGCGCATGAAACATGGGGAAAAGCCGTCTTCATCCCCCGCATGCCACAGCATTTCGTGCGCAGCTTTTACTCGCCCCCTTGCCCAAACAAATTCCCACCGAGCTCTTCACAACCGCTTCGTCTGCAGGCGTGCGTATCTAGTTTATGCGCGGGCATTCTCCATTCTGACGCCACTACTGGTTGCACTGCATTCGCAAGGAGAGCGCCGACCAACAGCACCGCTTCTGCATTGTAGCGGGCTCATTGCCACCTCTCGGTTGAGCACCGCCGCGCTCCAATGGCCCCACAAGCTCAAAAGGGAAGATACCACGAAGAGCTCACGCTCCTCAGCCACTTTGGAGCGACGACAGTTACGCAGGTCAATGTCACAGGTGCCTTTTATCTTAACAGCCATTAAAACAATGGCATAGGTCACATTAGCAACGCGTGTCCGTACAACGCAGCTTTGCAGACCCAGGAAAATGTTGGAGTGCGGGGTGCCAGAACAGGGTGGACGGAATGCGTGGCTTCATTTGAGCAAAGGGTGAGCGAACGTGAGGGCCGTAGGGCAACAGTCTCGAAGGACACGACAGCCTGTGGAGTCACCAATTCAAGAAGGGCATGGCTGGTCAGGTGTGAGGGGTGTGGACCGTTCGCAAGCTGCTTGCGCCGCCGAGCACGTGGCATGAAGCAGGGCGACATTCGTCAGTTTCAAAAGTAAAATGAGTAAAGATGAGGCGCAATGGGGCGTGCAGCCGTTTGCAGGGGTTGGCGGCTAAAGCACGTCGTGCGACACCGCGGTGCGACACAAAGGCCCGCAACAGCGCCACGCCAAAAGGGGGCATGATAATACCGAAGGCGAGATCGAATGGAAAAACAGAGAGGCTTGACTAAATTGTCGGAGTCACGTTGGTTCAGGCGCGTGCGTTGCAGACGGGAACGGGTGGTCAGGGTCGTCTTCGGCGTTGGGTCGCACGCGCCATCCATGGGCACTACCGCGAGCCCAACACAAGGTCACTCCCAACCCCAGTCACGTCACCGCCGGCAGCGCCAGCCACACTAGGAGCAGTGGCACTACTTTTTTTGTCATAACTTGAAAGAGCAGCGCATATGTCCTTGTCCAGAAGCACTTGGTATGCTTACATTTGCCCCAGAGGGCGAGAGCAGCTCGGCGCTCGCCCAAAGTACACTGCCTTGCTCTTTTCGCATCTTTGCCATCGGGTGATTGGCTGCTGTCAACGTGCTGCACGTAGATCATCTCCAACGCGAGCTGTCCCTCAGCTGCGCCCAGCCATTGACAGTTGCGCCATCTTGGCCATGAAGTCATTCACCGCATGAGTGCTGGTGCCGTGCTTGCTCTGCCTCGTCACCTGCACGCACACAAGGGTCCAGTGCTCACCAGCTCCCGCGTCTGCCACCACGTCCACACCAACAGCGTTGCCAGCCAGAGATTTAACAAAGTAAAACGCGTCCACAACAGGAAATTCCCTCGCAACAGGTATGTACAAGACATCGTGCTCCACATTGCCCATCACTGGCGGCTGCGTGCCACACTTAACCCTTGACCCGATATCAAGCACCTTGTGCGAACTCGGGCAGCGACCTACAGCACGCGCGCTCAGCAGCACACTAGTCTGCACGTTAGCCCTATCTCTTGGTCGTGGAAGATACCTCATCTTCGCGCCAATCATTTCCACGATACTCGGATACAGGAAGGCACACACGCCAAATTGCTCAGCCTGTTCGCGCAAATCTCTTCCATCGTCGCAAGCGCCCTCACCAGACTCGACCTCCCGCAGTGCATCGCAATCAGCAGCTTCCTGAGCCTCGCTTCAATCTCTGAAGAGACTGGATGGTTTCTGCAATGCTCCACACCACGCGCTATCGTCCGCACGAGCTTTATGACCGCATGCGTGGTTCCGTCCTCAGTCCACTCCTCATTGCCTACAAGGATCTTTATGTAATGCTCTGCGTTTTGTTCCCTGGCATTTTTCAACTTGTCAGTAACCTTGTTGCATCTTTCTTTGTACGCCTTATCGTCAAACACGTAGCGCGGCAGCGGGCCCACCTCATCAACGCGTAGCTCAACCTCACGCCACAGCGCATCGATATCTGCCCGCGCACCTGCATCGTTCGCAGCGGCATACAACAGCGCCGCTGCTGCCACGCGAAAAACGCCTTTATCTCGAGCGCAGTGTAGCAGTTGATGAAAATGTAATATGCCTCATTGTGCTTCTTCCACCCCTTGTAGTTTCGTTCACTCGGCGATGACAGCACAACGCAGCCCCATTCAGACGTGGGCAGATCGAGTCCAGGCTGATGTTTTTCGCCAACATCGAAAATGATGAAGCCACACTTCGCACGGCAGTCCTTTTCTGCGTCCATCACAC
>SOPI01000504.1:0-153849 GCA_021307395.1 Trypanosoma vivax
CGCTCGACACGCGGCTCAGCAGTCTGACCAGCCATGCGGCAAGACGAGCTTCTTCAGCACAGCAAGACAGCACGGCACCTCCTTTGAGTCTGCACCGCATTGGCAGCGCTCCACTACGCGCGCGACTGCTCCCACAGCACACGCAAGCAGCGTGGCTTGTGCGCCACCTCAGTCATCTGCGCTTTCTCACACCGCCCTCCGCCACGCAGATGGACGGGCAGTGCGATGGCCACGGCGTGGTGCGGTATCTCAGCCTTCGCGTCATCAGCGTGCGTCCCTGCTGACGCGTCGCGTGTGCGAGCAGCGAGGCCATCCAACATAAACAGGCACGCAACAGAGAATGGCAGTGGCGCACCGAAGCATTCGCCACAACTCTGCAGAAGTTCCAAACCGCGCGTGGGTCGCAGCAACAGCAAGTCAGCACACTCCAACAGGTGTGCAGATGGTTATGAATAAAACTGGGCCTTCAGCCAGCGGCGCACCGCACAAAGCTGCGGTCTATGCGGCGCTGCTGTCGCGCACACTTCACTTCATGGCGTCAGCGTTTCCTGTGCACACCGCTGGCTGAATGGTCACAGTAATGCGACTTCCTGCCTGCTTCAAAACTCGCCGCCTCGCCGTCAACAGACACGGAGACCAGTTCTGTCGTCACGAGTAAACGCGCGGCGAGTAGGCACAATGCCAGCACGCCTCCTCGCTCCCACTGATGCATTGCGCGAAGCCACCGGCAGCGAGGCATGGCACACGTTGGGGAAACAGTACAGGGAAATAAGCGAAGTGATGCGCAAACACGCCTCCATGAGTAGTGGCACTAGCGAATCAGCACTACACCTCACTTGCAACCAGGCATGTTAGCGCACAAGTGAATGGACGCTCATCAAGGCGCACGTGAGCTCTTGATGGCAGTGGCTCAACTGGGAAGGCGCACAACTCACAAAAATAAACAATGGCAAGGAGAAAAAAGTCACGAGCGCTCCTTTCTGGTATGAAGCGTGCAAACGGCATTAAAACATTGTTGCGAGTGAAGCAGAACACGCACAGTTATCAAAAAGCATCACAGTGGCATAACGACACAGGCACGACTTGTTTGTAGAGCGCATGCCACGCACGCACACCTCAAAGCGAGAAGGCACGACCATCCACACACACACCAACACTGCGTGTCGCTCTCAGACTAGTGTAGAGAGGCACTTCATTAAACCGACTCGCGGAACCGCGCAGCCAGCAACGCCTCGCCTCACTGGCACTCGCACTGCCACACGGCGGTAGGTGAGACAGCAGATGGTAGATACATGTGCGCACGTGGTCATACGCGTGGCGGCAGGAGGGAGGAGGCAACGGGGGGCACTCACGAATCAGAACACTCGCACCTCGACGGCGTGCATGGGCAGTGTGTCGCAGAAATACAACACGGCACAAGCGGCAAGTCGCATAGGCGCAAATGAGACGGTGTGAGGGAGCGAGGCGCAGGGCGTGGCGCGCAAGAAGAGAAAGGCCAGCGCACCACGTCACCAAATGCAACGCAACACGCTCAGCAGCAGCCCGTCTCGCGCGCACTCCTTACCGTCACCTCCGCTAGCGCACGCACTCAGCTGAAACACAGCGCTGTCTTCCACAAAGCAGCACAATAACTTCGCACTTCCTAACACCGGTGCCATTGTTGTTACTCTGCGGCACATCAGTGCCGTTCGGATTCCTCAACAGCGGCAGCGCGCCAGCAGCACCCAGCTGTGTTGGCAGGGGCAGGCGAGTCCAACTGCGAGCGGCGACAGTGGCGGACTGGGGAAATGCGGTCCCGGCTGATACCTCGTGCACAAACAGACGTTTCTCGGTTTGACATCTGCTCGTGCAACAAGTCGTGTGCCAAACATGTCACGACATCACGCATCACTCAGTCTGTCGCTCACCAGCTTCGCACTGCGCACCACGGGCAGCGTCAGGTCCACGCGGATTCAATGAAATAATGCACGCGTGCTGATCGTATCAACCGCATCACAAGCAATCACCACGCCGCCCCGAAAGCACAGGCAATGTTTGCTTTCCTTCTCCACAACGTCCTCCGCCTCCTTCAGCTTCGTCTCATGTGTCGCAATCAGCTCAACACACCACCAAGCTCAGTCTCAACGTGCGTGCGCTCGCTGTCAGAGCGGCTCACAGAAGACTCAAACTCCTTCACGAGGGAGCTGCAGTGTCCACGGCCGTTTCCACGTCCCGCACTTGGGCACAATATCCGCAGGAGCATTCACTGATTTTCCACACAAGTCCATCGACACTCGCATCCATTCGCTCATATTTGGAAGGCTCAACTTGACATTCCCCACAGTTGTGTGCACCAGCAACGCGCGCTCGTTAGCAATGTCCTGTTCGCACGGCCTCGCACCCTGCACTTCAGGACGGAGCTGAGCAAAGGTGTGCGGCAAGGGGTAGCAGCGCGACAGGGCATCGGTGGCGTTGACGGCCACGCGGCTCGCAGTGCTGCACATCTCTTCCATACTGCCTAGTGTAATGTTGCCAGCCACACAGTACGCGGCCGCCTACCCACTCGTCACCTCCGCCACTTCCTTCAGCTCGTGTGCAAAACGGCGATGCTCTTCAGTGCAATGAAAAATTGTTTTACAATCCTGAACTGCCTCTCGACCTCACAATCAACCTCCGCCTTCTCTCCTGAATCCGCCTCAACTCACGCACGTGTCATGTTTCCCGTCCCGTCCCATCGAACGACGCCAAAGCGCCATGGACAGCCTTAATAGTCGCTCCCTCTTCTTCGGCCGCAGCTTCTAGGGAGGGAACTACACGCTCAAACACGGTCATGCACGAATGGCTCGACTCCATCTCCTCCTCACACTTCTGCATTCCTTCCTCCACACCATTCTTTGCCGCAGGCAGTCCAGACTAGCAGTCCTCCTACGGCACTTGCTGTCGTCCTTGACGAAATCACGCGCACATTTGTGTGCGCAATGCAGATCACTTTCTTCTACCGCCAGCAAATAAATGGTCCCGGCGAGCAGTCTCCGAGCGTATCAGGACCCTTCCACGGTCATGTCGCACTTAACTGAATTGTCTTCCTATCCTCCTCCTCAGCGAGCCCCTCCGCTCTCCTTCCTCTCCTCTCCGCCTCCGCCTCGCCCTCTCAGGCGCGTTCTCCAACAACAAGCACACGCCCTTTCGCTCCTTATGAGACTGGGTTAGCGTCGGACGTAGTGGCTGACGTTGCACGCAGTGTCCAGCTTCTTGCCATGGCAAACATCGTACACATATGCGTGACCATCGTATTCCATGCGGTTCGTTGTACAGGTGGCGGCATGGGCGGCAGCCACAACGCGGGGGCGGAACGGCCCACGCACTTCACTTGCATTGCAACTGGGCAGTCACGCACAACACTTGCTCGCAGCACAGACATGTGGGGAAGAGAAGGCAGAGTCGGCACTGCAAAGAGAAGCGAGGCCGGCAGTTGCAGCAGCGTGGCACATGAGGGAACAGACTCCACAACGGTAGAGGTGGGAACGCACAAGAAGGTAATGCACGACAGGCGAGCAGGGCACACACAACACATGTGTGAGCGCACAATCCAAATCGGACAACGTAGCATAGACAGGGAGCTGTGGCTCGCACACGCGCTTAACCATTCTCGTGCCACGCGGACCACAAAGTCACACGGGCCCTCTCAACCGCAGCACCATTTATGAGGTACCATAACTGACTAAACGCACATCCGCACAGCACGTGCTGCGTTGATTTCCCGCATCACGGGGAAGTCAAACATGAGCCAGAATGCGTGTGACACTTCGAATAGATTACCGGCGGTGGCATGCTGTAGCGGGTGTGAGAAAAGTCCATTTAAACGCCCTGTCTAGCATTCCTGATGCTGAGTCACAGTATTCATGGTAGTGAAGAGTAATGTGGTCGTCCATGTGAGGATACTGTGGGTGTTCTAGAAGCTGCAATCGTGTACTAGATGTAACAATCGCAAAGAGAGTGGGCGTCGCGGCTCCTCTGGCATACGAAGTGTTCCAAATAGTGCCCTCAAAGAGTCGCACACCAGCAAGTATCGGGATTGTAAATCAGTGCTGAAGGGGGAAACTAATTGCACAGCACGGGGCCATTCGTATTCGCGTTAGCTCTTGCATGCATCACCCGACACGCCACAGCAGCGCGGTGCCAACCACATGATTCCTTAACGCACCACTGCTCCACATAACTACCGGAGAAATGGAAACGGTCAATGAGCGCATATCTCACTGCACATCAGCTTGGTAACTGCCATCCGAACAACTACACTAAACAAGCTTGCTGACGGCACAATAGTGGGGCGATGGGCGAATACAGTAAAGAACTTTTGTTGGTGTTTTTGGTGTACCGAATTTACATGAAAAAAAAAAGGCATAATAAAAAAGAGTGACTGGCCGCAGCACAGGAAACAAATAAAGAAGGTTAATGCCCACAATAGTCTACCCTTTAAACAAATGTACTCCACGCCACAGCACATGAATGTAGGAAGTAGAGTTTCATATGTTCGTTACCTTGTTTTATTTTTGGCACAAATAAGGAAAAATTCCTTTGTGCGTGGATCCCAGAGCAAACATGTGGGGAATCCACAAGCACAGTTATACTTGAGTGTCTGCATAGCGTTGCGCCATCATGCAGATGTTTGTAATCAAACTCTTTTCTTACAGATGGGGGTAGAGTGTCCCACTTATTTATTTACTTCCTCACTTGCATCCCTTTATTTTGTTTTCGAAGTCTAATGAGCTTTTAATAAATCCCTTTGGGTATATCACGCCTCAATAGAGTAGAAAAGTGTTTTAAAAATGTGTTTGTGCAATTATACAAGAGCTGCAACCATATATTGGGTACGGAGACAAGAGTTGGTAGTTAATTGCATGCCTCTTGTCAGAGTGTGATTGTTTGCGCTGTTAATTATGAGCCACTAATTAAAACATTCAAAATGCCCAGTACTCTCCCAAACTGTAAGCAGCCACTATTGGTCTCGTTTATTTTATTCTCCATGACATTTGCTACTGATGCGGCATTTGAAATTTATTGAAAAGACCAGGGTTAAATAAGCAAATAAAATAAAAACGTTAAAGAGGTCGCTATGGCCCGGGACCCGCATGCCTCTATTTGTAGCCGCGTGTAATGCAACGCTACGCGAACAAAAACACTAAGGATTGTAAAACAGTTTAGTTACACTTCGATGGGCGATCCAATTTTTCATTGTGCCGCCAGTATTTATTTGAACAGCTTCAAAACAGAGAATAGAGAAGTTGCCAGGCTGCTTAAATATGAGGAGATCCCAACGTCCTGTAACACGAACACGGCTATACACAAAGAATAGGAAAGTCCTGTGCGTGTAAGTCGCAAAAAGGGGGGAAAAAATAGGGGAAAACACAGAAAGAAATGGAGGAAATGTAAAACATAGATATAAAGTGGGTGAAACACAAAAACAAATGTTTGAAATAACTGAATGGACGAGCATCGCGGTTAGTCATTTGCTTTCATCTAATGTATTAAAAGTTTGCTGTCTAGATAACAATGAATAATTTAAAATTCGTTAGACAATTTAACAACGACGAAAAAAAGAGAGAGAGAGAGAGAGAGAGAGAGAGATTAGAAAAGAGGTATGAGACAGCAAAAACAAGTATACATATAGTGGGTTAAAATTGAAAAGGAAACAAATTGTGTTCGGAATTAAAGGTTTATAGTGAAATAAAGAAGTCTAAAATAATTTATAACGCTAGGGGAATTACAAAATTCAAACCTATTTGTAAGAATGAATTAATAATAAGACAAAAATACAAAACCAACCGATAAATAACAAAGCGAAATGGTAAAAGGAAAAAGCAGAGATATACGAATGACTAAAAACGTGATACTCGATTGAAATGTTGTTGTGTTGGAGCATCTGAATGTTCTGAAAGATGTGGATTTGCTTAAATAAGCACAATTTTTGATATCGTAGTCGAGTTTCCTTGGGTCGATCTTGGATATAAAGGTGCCATTAAAAAGTAATATACGCTTGTCTTTTTGTACTTAATTAAATTAATATCTAACTTGCTCCTATATTCAGGATAAAAATATAATGGCACCGAGAGTTTGTTATAAATGTGGAAAATAGAAGGCGGTATAATGCGTATAAAATTTCCGAATAACCTGGGCCTTCAAAATCGCTAAACCCGACAAGCCGCCTGGCCCAGCACTGCAAATAGCGGCTTGGTGCCTAGTAAAAAAATGTGTACCAAACTCCTTTTGTATAACATTTTCGATCGCGCATAAGTGAGACATATGCAAAAGCGGCTTGACATTGAATTGCATTCCAAAATAGATTTTACATCGATAATCGGAAATGCTCCTTTATATTCGCCCGCTGGCTGTGTGTTTCTCGTGACGGCAGAAATCGCGCAAGATTATGGAGGGAAATCTCGGTATGACAAACGCCCCTGCAGAGTCTAGGGTCACGGTTCCTCGTCAAAACTCTGGTATTATAAGCAGCGGTCCCCGCTTTTTTCTTTAGGTACTTCCCGGCAAGTGTTCCTTTTCGGCGGACAGCACCCGCTAAGAACGAAGCCGTCCTTGTCCTGTTCCTTCTATCCCTCTGATGGGTAAAGGTCCCGCTTTCCTCCGCTCCGCGGACTGAGCAAACCACTTGGAAGAACTCCGCCAAAGCATCGCCCTTTGCAGAAATAAAAGATCACGACGACACTTTGCTAAATAACAAGAGTTGGGAACAAATTCTAACCCGCGAGCCGGTTTACCCTGCCATGTGCTGAAGCTAATGGTTTGTTTTCCGTGACTAAAAGAAATCTGCGAACAGCGAGTCGGTGAGGTTCCACTCTGAAAATCAAAAGGTGGCGACAAGCCCATAAAGGAACGCTGTAAGAGATTCTGTTGACTTCCGCCATGGCCGCGAAGGGCAGCACGAAGCACCAGTGCAACCAGGGCCGCGCACAATGTGCCGCGGGGGCGCGCGAAGGCGATCGGCAATGGGCGCGCCAACAAGCTTCCAGCTTTGCCCGTTTCCATCAAAAGCTGCGGTTATAGTTCGCGCGGCTTTGCGGCATCCAATTACGAAGAGGCTTTGTGCCGGAGGCTGCCGCCCTGTTGCGCGTGGAAAATGCTTTACAAAAAGCCTTGGGCGTCGGCTTTTTGTTGAGCTACACGCCGGCCGCGTATTGGGAATAGCGGTTGCCGTTCAGCGCGGCCAAAACATACAGGAACAACGCTGAATTGAAATATTCTCAGGTGTTGCTGCCGCCGGGCTGGACGGAGGCTGCGGTGATGGGTCGGTAACCAAACTTACCGACGTACAGTTGCGCGCCAAGATCTGCGGCGCCCTTACGGAAGCAAAGGTATCCATTATAAAGTGTCGTCTTTAGCGTTGTTTTGGAGAAGGCAGCGAATCAGCTGCCAGGTTTGGAGTCGATAGTCCCTCCGAGTTCTAAATGTCACGATTGGTAGCGAATGCTGTCGCATTTAACCCTTTGACAAGGCCACATGAACGAACTACAATTTAGTTAAGGGTGTTACGCAAACTAATGAGATTAATCTGTCTTTTCTTTTCTTTTCTTTTTTTGATGGCGAGCAACTGGTGCAGTTCGCCCGTGATACCAAGTAATTCTTTACCCGCCACTCAGGGCGCATGTCGTATTCACGACATATCCCTGATTTATTTTTGATATGCGTATGCAAAGTTATCCAAATGTGAGTTAATCGTGTTTTTCCCCTGTCGTATATATTTGAGGGCTCTTGACGGTGAATGCGCAGCAACGTGTTGAAAAGCCATTTTGAACTCAATCACCGACTATATTGGATCTTCTTCAAAACTATGATGTGTGAAATGTTCTAAAGCTTGACAACGGTACCGCGTGCAGATGGTCCTTGGACGAACGCTGGAGTATCAAAATTGAATATTGCTTGTTCATGTTGCTGAACTAAATCCGCTTTTACACTGGTATACTCAGTGCCATTTGTTGCGACGAAACCTTTTATTCATATCATAAGTAATATTGTCGTTCATTTTGACGAAATGGAAGCGGGTTCGGCAAAATTTTTCCTTTTGTTTTTAGGCGAATACTGTTCAAATGGCATGTGACATAGTCGCCACTATCATGAGCATGGTAGTCAAGGAAAAACGTTTCTGAAAGCAATTAGTTTTTGATGTCACTATTCGATTTAAATGTCGATAGCGTTTAGAAGAATTGTCATGTTTTGTGAACGTTTTCGTGTGCTATAGCCATATTGATTTGCATACAGCATGGCTAGTCAATGAGACGTTGGTAGTGAGAAGTAGAAAGGTTTGTCTGGATGTTTTTGCTGCTGCTGTGAAAAGCAGAGCTGTTTCTGTTGGCAGCTAAACTTGATCACAAAACATTTACCTGTGTTAGTCATGATATGAATACTCGCATTTTGCCATGTGTGTTTGCCATTCTCCATATATGCATAAACTTTCTAGCTTTGTGAGGCACTACGGCCGTAACAGTACATATACCAATGTGCTTGCGCCAAGTTACACTGATACCTGTCATTTAGACTGCTTTTGCGTAATAACTTACTGAGTAGTTAGGTTAGTTTGCTAAGCTGCAGTGCTGTTGACTTCCCATATAATTTGCGCAACTATGTATCTCAGTCTTGACTATTTCATCAGTTTCGGTGATACCTATGGGCAGTGGTGTAATAGTCGTCTAAGATGTTCTCCCTAACGTTTTTGAATAGCTGCAGCAAGCCATTGTATTTGTGATCTACGTTATGCAAGTACTTGCCCAATGTTTGGCTACAGTATAACGGAGATCGCGAAAACTTTACATGTTGGTGCCGTTGGAATTTATAAGTTTGGGGGCCATTTATGAAGTCACTAACGGGGCATGTTAGTTTGTTAATGGCATGTTGAGGCGAGATATTAAAGCATATGTTTAATAGGTCACTAAAGTGTGCATTAATGAGTGTATTTGAGTTGGATGATTTCATAAAGGACTATTAGGGTTCCAATGTGATGGTGTGAGAAGAATCACCAACGCTGCCATTTTTTATCGGGCAGCAAGTCCTTCCCCATCGCCTACCGTACGGTTTGATGTGGCGTGCAATGGTTGTATAATGTAAAATGAATTCTTGTTATCGCAGGTTTGCATTCATTTATTTGACGCCGCTGTGATGTATCATTTCACGCTCATGACGGTACACCAAAAATGCCGCGTGAAATGGGTTTTACTTTCGCGTAGCTCCAGGTAGTTATGTTTAAATATACGATGGCTTGTTCGTTGTTTCCTTGTATGAGTAGAGTGCTTGGAGTCCCGAGTCGTGAGGTACAGCATTGTCATGTACATGTAAAAGAACACACTTACAGGCGTAAGAGGGAGAATTAAACCCAAATTGCATTTGAATTGAATATGCTGTTGGGTATTTTCTCCTCGTAGCAGTTGCACTTTCTTGTCAAAATGTTTACCTACAGAGAAGTTGACGATGGCCGCAGTCGGCTTGGCATCACCCCTCGAGATGCACAAAAATTTGCCGTTTTTGGTCATAGATTAATAAATTAATCAGTGGATAATGCGAATGACACGGCCCATCATGAGAGATTACAGTAAATTTAAGTAAGAGTGGATAGTTATGCGTGCAGCACTTCTATACCTAATGATATTTTGAATACTACCCGAGTCTGAGCTATTTTGTTTGTGTGGGACACCGGGGTTTTGTGTCTGAAACAGTCTAGGGCTATGATGTAGGTTTATTTTCCTCATTTCTTCACTGCGGCTAGTTATGTTTTATGATTGCTAATTGAATCACTCCATTGCACCATCCCGACAGTTTCTCTTCGTATGTGCCTTGCCACAATGAAGCGTCACTAATAAGGGACAACTGTCCACACACTCCGCAAGACGTCTTGCTGTGCTTTTTTTTTTTCCACTTCACAAAAATTCCTCTGCCGATCAAAGTTGCTTAGCTCTTTGTTGACACAAACACCCCACGGGCCAGTGAGGACACTTGATGTATTTTGGCACTTGGCAAGTCTATGGATAGCCAAGGGTTTATCGCATGGTTTGAGGCGTCCAGGATCATAGTGCGTTGTAATGCTTACGTCCTGATTTAGTGTATGTGGCAAAGAAGTCATTTTTTTTTTTTTTTTTTTTTTTTTTTTTTTTTTTTTTTTTTTATCACTAAGGCAACAGAATGTTTAGATTCAATAAAAAAGATACTGCCAACGGTGAAAGTAGTCCCAGGCAAGGTAAACACCATGTTCAGAATATGAGCTTAAGAGGAAAACATCGTTGCGGACAGGGAAGTAGTTTGGAAACGAGCAGAACATGTAGTGGAAAGAGTAGTGGGGCAAGCAATTGAAGTCGATGCCGTTGTATAAAAGAACAAAAAAGTATATGACACAGTATTCGTTGCAGTTCTCAGACTTTCTTGGAGCTAGAAAGCACCCAACACCCTCGACTGTAAATTGGGCATCTGCTTTAATGGTAGCGGCTGCATAACCTTCTGTTTCTCCTTCAGCTATCTAGATACGAGTGTAACATCCAGGAACACGAAGTATCCCATACTGTCGTGGGAATGAGTTAAGTTGCTATACAGCACAAAGGCCTTCAAGGTATGCGGTGGATCTGCCAACAGTTTTAGCGAACAGCTTTATCCAACGTGCTCAGTGCTCGATGCATAGGCACGTTGCTTCAACAGCACAAGTGAGTTGGAAACGCTGGAGGGCGCTATAGAAAAAACGTATCCAAGTTTGTGTAACACAAATACGAGCTAGTCTTCATTGCAAAGCAAAAAAGAAAAGAAAAAGAAAAAAGCTGACGGCGGTGAAAGTCGGCGGCAACATAGTTTACAGCTTTGATACCTTCCCAAAATATACTGATTTCCAACCAATAGTGCGTCCGACTGGGGGCTACTTATCAGAATCGAGTACAACGCTGACGAGACAGCGATTCTGTGTGACAGAGACAAAGAATGGACTGTACAGTGAGCAAGGTCATTGCCTTACTGGTTTCGGTGTTTGTCACCCACCTTCTCGTGTCGGGCCCCTTAGCGGTGAAACTGATGATACGAGTCCAAACGTAAGACAAAGGGCAACTGACTATTTTATCAATGCTGATACATTGTCATTATTTACCTTCTTATCTACTCCATCTATGGAACATAGTTTGTTAGCCTTATTTTTGTTAATTTATTTTACATCCCTGGGCACGGGAAGGAAGGGTGAACACACAAAGATCACAAGGCGTGTGTTGATTCTCTATACAGCGAAATAAACGGATATTACATATCGTACCATACCACGAACTCAGTAGTTTTATGTAAAAAACCTGACATTCGAAGTCAGCACCTCTACATTGTTTTGGGTTACTAGAGGCAGATATATGGTCGCTGCCCACGTTGATGAGGCATCTAAGGCGATAAGCAGTAGCTGTTTTGTGTGTAAGTCAGCTTAGTTGCTACTTCATTACGTTACTGTTTGCCTCGTGAGTGCCATTTGTGTGGGTACGTGAACGGCGGTTTAAAAAAAAAACAATCATTCACGTTCATAAGTTGCTCAGGCAGACAGGGCTTCTCATTAAATCTAGATCCGACGTGTCACTCAGCCGATTCGAGAAAAACATTATTTAATGCCTGGAAGAGTTGTACAAACGATGTCTTCTTTGTTGGCAGAATAGATGTTGTGCGTGTAGGCGGTGAGAGGTGATCTGACCGTGCGGAGGATTGTTGGATGGTAATGATTTTCGTTGTGCTAACTAATGGGCTTTGTACGATCGACATGGTCGCAAGGTGGCGGTTTTGAGGAGTGTAAATGGAACTCAGACCACCAGATAGTTTCAAGAAACTTCTTTGTGGAAGCGCTATGTGCCGCTCGATCTGGATGTTGTAATCTGCTCCATTGTATCCACACAGCGGCACACTTCCAAGGATGGCGACAAGTAAGAGGTGAGACTTCGTAGCGCCAATCGAAGTAACGTATGACACCCACCCAAAGATGGGTAGAATATATCCTGCCCTTAAGTGCAAGAAAACTTTTCGTAACGTCTGTGAGGTCTTAATTGTTTCACGTAATACAGGGGCGTTATACCTTCCCTTGCATTTTGAACGCTTTACCTATAGGCAAACTGTGTGTTGGTGCCACAGCTTTTGAAGCAATAAACTCCGTTACTGTGCTGTGTGCACACAGTTGTACAGTAGAGCTGGATGCACGAGGCAGATGAGACTTGGTGCTCTCACTTTGCTATTATTTAGTTATTATTATTATTATGATGATGATGATGATGTTGCAATATGGCCTGAAGGCGGGACGAGCAACCTTTTCTGGCAAGATAAAAAGAACAGAAAATCGAGCCTCCAACTGGTATTGCGGTACCAGTTATCGGGGTTGCTTGTGTGGCGAAAATGTTTCTACATTCTGAAATGCCAATCTTTCCTGTCTATTACGCGTTGTGTAGTAATGGGAAATCAGCAGCGCCGTAAAAGTAGTTTCTCCCATCAGCACTCCAGCGCGTGATGGCCACTAATGCCATACGGTGTCCCTCTGCATTTTGTATTGAGGATGAAACTAAAAGGGGAAAACCTCTACAATGCGTGGGAATGTTGTGTCCACTGTATGCCGTGTGAGCTCTCCGACAGAATATCTTGTTGGCATTCTCGCCTCACTGGATAAAACGCAGTTTCTACTACATCACTCCTGAGACCGTTCGTCTCAATGCGCCTCATCAACTTACTGGTATGGAGTTCAAAGCAGGCCATAAATAAAGGGCACTTCCTCGGGCGCGAAACGGCAAAATGGATTATGTCTCTGCGGGGAGGTTGGTCGGCCAACGATTATGTGAATTCAGAAAATGATAACGCGCTCACAATGCGCTGTAGTTGCTCCCGGTCTACTGCTCCCGATGTCTAATGACGATAATTGACTCTGGGTCAACCATTGATACAACAGTGGAGACATGAGTGGAAGGACGGCCGTTACATTCAACTCTGGCATGGGCGTTGTGTGTGTGTGTGTGGCCAGTTACCCAGTTCCCGCGGCGAGGCCTTTGGTGAGCATTAATGTGCAGCTGCATAACAACCCTCTCCGAGAAAAAAAAGCGACACACTTTTTGGAAGAATTTGTGTTGTGTTCCTGGAAAGCAGTTCATGAAAGCAACTGCATGTGTTCGTTTACCACGCGTAGAGGCATAAGGGGGCTACTTGCCCTAAGAATGGAGAGTTGGTTTATGTTCCACAGGGGGCAAAGTAGAAGCTTGTTTGATGCGAAAACATAGGTAAGACAAACGAGCTCCGCTACGCTAGCTTAGTTGTTGCCCTGCTGCTTGCATTCGGAAGCAGCTGAGTGACGGAATGTAAAGAAGAAACAGCAATCGTTCATTTGAGACTTGTTTGTTCATACTTCCTTGGTGACGATTCGCAGCGCTTTGTGTCATTGGCGGCCCCTGCGCGCACGCGTGTGTACTTTTTTCTTACCAATGCATCATCGCGTTGAGTAGAATTGCGGACACTGGTACTGAATTCGCGCAATGATGGTTTCTTGTGTACTTGTGGGCACAAGGAATAGATTTCTGAGTGGTGCCCACACGCCGCTGGCCGGTTATTTTGTAATGATAACGCAGGTAGACGAGCTCTGTCCGTTAGCATAAAATGTCAAGGAGCTGTTGTCTAGTTCTTTTAACTCGTGGAATGGGTTTGCAGCGAAGTATGGAGTACAAGGGGGAAGGGAAAATAACTAAATAAAAACTGCTTCTGTGCGCCGTGCCGGTGTAGTGTACGCAAGTTGCTTGGTGCCTGGCCTATAAGAAGTGATGAGCCAATGAAGAGTAGGGGCTCGTTTGTTTCACGCGCAGTAGGGCATGCACTTTTTGCGGGTGCTGTTGTTCCGTTGCGCGGACTGAAGATGAGTGACTGAACTTGGCGTTTGGAAGCAACGGGATCCATGCAGCACCTCGGTAGATTTGGCAATACATTGGGTGCCAGAAGGATCAAAACATTAGGGATGTTGAATGCTTCAGCTGGCCGAGGGCAGTAATGGGGCTGACTCCTCATGATATGGGCGGTACAGTGCAATGTGGTGACTTCGGTACGATCTTAATAGTGGGCGGTATCTGCTCACATATTCTCGTTCCTATAACGAGGGTGATCCGTGACGACATGAGTAAGGCATTTCTTTAACTTTGCTTCCAATGTTTCCGTGACCTCGCATCGACATGTGTTTTTTTTTTTTTTCTGTTGTTGCTTTGTCACCGTTTTTCTATATGGACCCGATAACACTTTTCAACAAGAACACGCTGGGTCCTTAGAAAGCTGAATGATCCCTTTGGGAGCAAAAGTGGTAAGATCCAACCCTGACGAAGGACTCCTCTGCACCTCACTTTCTAATAAAATGTTGGCTACCTCTGACTATTTCGCCTCTTCTCCTTTGCTCTTAGATAATTTTCTTCACTCCTTGTTGTCTGATTTGATTTACAGATTTATCAAGACCGAAAGCTCAGCTTGGAGAGCGTGCACGCTCGTGTACCACGACAATGCGCCTTGCTGCAGGACGCGCAGAGGAGCTGTCTGGTTTGCACTTTATGCACGGTATACGTGGTTGGTGGTGTATTTTGCTTGCTACTTTGCTGTTACGACCAGTGTCAGTAGTGTGTGACTGTGAGACCGTAAACAGCACAAGTGAAACCAGAGTTGTAATCGTTTCACTCATGTCCAACAAGTACATAGACAAAAGAACCACCGATTCACTTGAGACGGGTTTCAACGCCTCTCTGCAGGCACGCAAAAGGGACAAAAAACTGGCTGCAAACGTTAGCTTCATCACACTAACACAGAATCAGAACCCTGAGCAAGTGCTGAGAAGCTGTATAGGGAATAAAAGCGGTCTCGTTGTGGCATATGGACCGATGGGTGATGCGCAGACTGTTAAAATGCGCTCTGTACTAAAGGAACTCGATGTTGTTGGTTTTGCGCCGTTTACTGGATCGACTGAAGTGCGTGGATGGAACCCTCATCTCTACTTTCTCCGCCCTGCACCAGCAGCTGAGTTGGCCACACTTATTCGCTATGCGCTTGCGTATCTACGGGTACAGCGGCTAGGCTTCATGTACCTGCGCGGTGTCTCATACGGTGAGAAGGAGTACGATCTTGCAGTGGAATGGCTGGCACAAATGGATTACAAGCTGTGCTGTGTGTTTAGTGTTTCTTCTTCGCTAGAAAATCCAGTGGATGACAACGTTTTCGACACCACATATGAGCAGTTCATCATGGCCAAGCCGCAAGTTGTGTTGCTCTTTGGCTCCCCAATACACGACACGAAGAAATTTATCAAGCGGCTCTTGAAGGACAAGCGGGCCTCCGAGACCTACCTGTTCGTCCCTGTCTACATTCAAATTATTTTTATGGAATGCATGCGCGAAATCTTCGCGAATACCGGACACCCCTTTTCTGGCCTGGCGATGGTCACAGGAACGACGCCGCCTTCCAATGACAGGAGTTACTATGGAATTAGGCGGTTCCACAAGGAAATGGAAGAGTTCTTTAGCACACACAGTGACTTAACGGGCAGTTTAGGGTTGAAAGCCTTGTATGCTGACGAAAATCACGGAACACACATGGCACACGGATGGATCGTCGGTGAAGTGCTTACACAGGCGCTGAGTTCAAAAGACTGGCTTGCGAGCCAGTCAGTGTTCAGGGAATCGCTCTTCAATCAGCGTCGGTACATTGTGGATGATCTTGTTTTTGGTGACTTTGGTGGCGAGTGCAACGACAACGTGGCTGCCCTCGGGGCAATGTGTCGGTGCAACCAAGGCGGCAACGTGGTGTTTATGAAGAGGGTTTTGCCTGACCTCCGTGTGCAGGCTTTTAGGGCTGGCTGCATAACTGTGGGTGCGTCGAACTGTTATGTGAGTGCTATGCGGCTGCACCCACCACTGAACGGTCTGTTTATATTTATGGAAGATAATTCGATTGCACTTAGAGCGAACAGTGCAATGTTTTCGAGCGCAATCACCCTCAACGGTGACGGAAAACTCGGTAGCACTGACAGGTTGTTTACGCATATGCTAAACACAACAGTCAGCAACGCCACCACGGCGCTGCGGGAAGATATGGACACAAAAATCGCGACAGCCGTGTTTGGCGTAGTGGAGGATTCCGTATTGAGCTTCCAAAACATGACATTTATTGATCCCATACCTCTTGTTCCACGACTAAACAGCTACCGCAGGGAAGTGATCCACCTCTCGCCGACTGTGGAGCAGCAGTTTTTTGTGCTGCGGAGTACTTGGTATACAGAGGCTCCACTCGCCCACGAGCTGTAGTTGCAGTGATGACGCTGCAAACTTCATTGACGTGCTCCACGAAACAATGGCAACACACGGTGGTTCGCTAGGAATCACTACGCGACTAGACGTGGGCAGTGGAATGAAGCAACACCTGCCCACAACGGGGGACGTGTTTGTGGTTGGGTTGTCCCCCAGGGACGCTGTTGTGTTGGCAGAACACCTGAAGGAGCACCAAGGTGTGCGTGTGCTTTTGCTGTTCTCTGAGTTTGCATTGTATTATGACATCCTGGCCGCAGTCTTCCAGGGTGAAGTGGGTGCGCATCGCCTTTTGTTTGCTTCCCACCTCCCACACTGGGCTGCAACTAACTCAAACTCGACCACTGTCAAGAAGTACCACGCCGCCGTAGGTGACCCGAAACGCTGGTCGCCATTGTCATTGCTTGGTTTTACCACCGCTCGTGCAATACAAGAGGTGGCACAGCATCAGGACAGGATGAACCCAAGGTCGCTGGCAAACTATTTCTACGCAAACATTGCGGTCAGGGTGGACGATATGCGCTACGGGCCATTCGACGAGAATAAATGCATCACTGCACGCAATCTGAGACAAAGCGGTTGCGTGGTGAACTATGGTGCAACACGCATCGCAGTGTGGTCCATGGCGCGTGCACTCAATGCTTCTGTAAAGGAGACTTTCCCAGCCAGGACCCCATCAATGGTTTACCGAAGCTCTATGGTGTTAGGTCTTGCCATTCCAACGTTCGTCGGTGTTACGATGATGTCACTGATACTAATACTGATATTTATTGGTGTCTTGGTGATGCAGTGCAGCAAGCGCAGTGTACGCGACAACAGAAATGCTCCAAAGGAACCGACGGCTCCCGTGACGTTGGTCTTCACGGACATTGAGAGCAGCACGGCGCTGTGGGCTGCGTGCCCCGAGCTGATGCCGGACGCCGTCGCGGCACACCACCGCCTGATCCGCTCGCTGATTGTGCGCCACAGGTGCTACGAGGTGAAGACGATCGGTGACTCGTTCATGATTGCGTGCCGGAGTCCATTCGCTGCCGTGCAGCTTGTCCGGGATCTGCAGCAGCAGTTCTTGGTTTTTAATTGGAATACATCTGCGATCGACGAGTCGTATCGCGAATTCGAGCAGCAGAGAGCAGATGAGGATGCGGACTACGTGCCGCCGACTGCGCACCTGGATCCCGAGGCGTACTGGCAGCTGTGGAGCGGGCTGCGCGTGCGCGCGGGCGTGCACACCGGTCTTTGCGATGTTCAATACGACGAGGTGACGAAGGGCTACGACTACTATGGCAGCACGTCCAACACAGCTGCGCGCACGGAGAGCGTTGCGAATGGCGGGCAGGTGCTGCTGACGCGCGCAACGTACATGGCGATGACGGCGAGTGAGCGTGTACAGCTGGACGTGACGCCGCTTGGTGCCGTGCCGCTGCGCGGTGTCCCCAAACCAGTGGAGATGTACCAGCTGAACGCTGTGCCGGGGCGCACCTTCGCGGCGCTGCGTCTTGATTTAAACGAACAGGAAACTGTTGTTGAGAGTTCAGCCACTCCTACAAGTGAAAGCGACTCTGTACTCTCTGAACCGAACCAGTACGCCGCGACAATGGCAGTGTCCATTCATGCGTTGCTTAGCACCTTTACTTCCCATCACAGAAAACAGATCCTACTTTCATGCTGCGAGCGCTGGCGCGTGCTCTCTTCGAAGCATCGCGAAGAGTGGAACGAAGAAACTTACAAGGATGCGGTGCGTCGAGTCGCCTCAGCGGTGGGCCAGGTGTTGGAGGTGAGAGCAAAGAAAGGCAAGAACTTTGAGTTGCTTGACATTGCACTCTCAGAGGGACGAACACCCCGGAACAGTGTCACACTGCGCAGAGGATCACACTCACAGCCGGGACACGAGCATCGCACGGAAGCACGGCGAATATCATATTTTACAACCGGCAGTGGCAGCCACACCCGCGTTTCCCGTGCGTCAACGGATCCCTCCATTCGCGACGGTATAGTAGCGAACAATACTGCGCAGGCCACCCGGCCACATCCTTTTGAAGATGCAGTTGCCGAGAAGGTTTGGACAGTCTCCGCGCTACAATCGTGAAAAGCTTCGCCCGTTGTAAGATAGGTCTACGCACCATGGCCAAGCAATGTGCACACTACCCAAACAATGAATGTAAATCTTTTCGTTTTAGCAGAATGATGCGCTCACTTCCTTTCCTTTATCTTGTACCGGCCCAGTTGTGGTCACACAGGCGTGTTGTCGCAAAAACCCCACTCCCGCAACATTGCCAACCACGTTTTCAGCATTCCATTTGATCAGCCGTCCACCTGTAGCAGGTGATGGCTGGCAGTGTCTAATCGCCTCTCTTCAAATACTAATTTTTACTGCTCGTCGTTTTCCCCCCCACCAGTCGCTGAGCGCAACGTCGCAAGCAAGACGCCAGCCGCTTCTTGCAGCTCGGAAGGCACAGCTCTGGGAAGCAGGTCACCCCAAACCGCGCCAGTGCAAGAGAACAGGAAATTAAATTAACCGCCTGTCCGCATACGTCTTTCCTCCCTCCAGTCTAGAAACTCGACATAACTCCCTTGGCAATTGTTTTTATGATACGCGGGTGCTTTCCACACTTTAGCGAGGTGAAATGGAATCTAACACGAATGCTTAGTCCTTGTTCGTTCATGGCTATGAAATGGGTTTCGAATCTTAAGTACCCCAGACGTTTGGGTGATGTGCTTGTGTGTGCCACATTCATCACGGCAAGCAGCTGGAAACTCCTTTTTTCTCTTGCACCACTAAACAAACAACTTTTTCACGCTTGTCTTCCTATTTGTGTTACATGGCCCCTCTACGCGTGTGCATAAATATGCCTGGCGGTTGCAACTGTTGGCAGGGATTGTGGCGCCGCAGCAACATTAAGCGAAGGGAGAAAGCGTTAATGCAGCTTGGAAACACATCGCATACGGAAGAAATGGTACGTGGCGATTTTTGAGAGGGCCACGAGCCCCGTATGTGGCTGGAGGAGGCGCTAGCGAAAGAGAAACGAAACCTCACAAGTCTCCACGGGCACATTCCAACACGACGGATGAGGCGGGCGTTCGATGAAAGATGTCCATTCCTCTCGGATGGTGCCGTACCTTTCTGTAGGCTCCAGATGCCTCCTCCATGAAAAAAAATTGTGGCCTAGGGTTTCAAGGCGGCGGAAAAGTGCCAGCAGTAATTGCAGGCAACGGAGGCGATGCCACGGAACAGGGCAGGAGCGCGCAAAATTACTTGATCTTTGCTCTGAGGCAAGCTTACTTTCCGCTTTAATGACACATGAGAACGGACTGGCCCCAGGACGGTCCACCGCGGGCGTTGCACACGCCACATGCGGGCAACGTGTAGACAACTGTTGCTGCAAAGGCCTTTGTGCCAAAAATAAGCTGTTGTGCAGGCAAGCGGTCGGGGTGGAACGCAGCATATGCGCAAAGAGGCGAGTGGCAAGGTAAAAGGTAACGGGCACTGTTGCGCCAAATGTCTGTGCGAGCCTTCCAAACCACAGCGGGCTTGAAGGGGTGCTGGTTCAGGCCATTTGCACGTGACTCCGCGACGAGGACGCCTTTTTAACAGGTTGACATTCCTTCGCACGCAACATGAACTGTTCGCTGCGCGTCGGGCGCCACTACCACCTACGCGGTGCACCCCGTTCACGACAACGTTTGACAATAATAATAATAGCGCGCGTAGCGTGGTCTACTTAAAGAGCCGCAAGCGCGCGTTTACAAGAAACGGGCAACGTCGTTTCGTCAAGCGTCTATTGATTGAGATACGAACGCTTTTGCCAGGCACTCAAGATGCTTGATCTCCGTGTTTGCGGTTCTTCCTTCAAACCACACAGCCTGAAAGCGGTGAGGCAGCAACGGTCCGACGGCACCAACAGGGTTCACTGCGTTCCGATTTCGCGTGTGTAGGACTGCAGTCGCAGAAGTCCATTAACTTACTAACGCGCATGAAACATGGGGAAAAGCCGTCTTCATCCCCCGCATGCCACAGCATTTCGTGCGCAGCTTTTACTCGCCCCCTTGCCCAAACAAATTCCCACCGAGCTCTTCACAACCGCTTCGTCTGCAGGCGTGCGTATCTAGTTTATGCGCGGGCATTCTCCATTCTGACGCCACTACTGGTTGCACTGCATTCGCAAGGAGAGCGCCGACCAACAGCACCGCTTCTGCATTGTAGCGGGCTCATTGCCACCTCTCGGTTGAGCACCGCCGCGCTCCAATGGCCCCACAAGCTCAAAAGGGAAGATACCACGAAGAGCTCACGCTCCTCAGCCACTTTGGAGCGACGACAGTTACGCAGGTCAATGTCACAGGTGCCTTTTATCTTAACAGCCATTAAAACAATGGCATAGGTCACATTAGCAACGCGTGTCCGTACAACGCAGCTTTGCAGACCCAGGAAAATGTTGGAGTGCGGGGTGCCAGAACAGGGTGGACGGAATGCGTGGCTTCATTTGAGCAAAAGGGTGAGCGAACGTGAGGGCCGTAGGGCAACAGTCTCGAAGGACACGACAGCCTGTGGAGTCACCAATTCAAGAAGGGCATGGCTGGTCAGGTGTGAGGGGTGTGGACCGTTCGCAAGCTGCTTGCGCCGCCGAGCACGTGGCATGAAGCAGGGCGACATTCGTCAGTTTCAAAAGTAAAATGAGTAAAGATGAGGCGCAATGGGGCGTGCAGCCGTTTGCAGGGGTTGGCGGCTAAAGCACGTCGTGCGACACCGCGGTGCGACACAAAGGCCCGCAACAGCGCCACGCCAAAAGGGGGCATGATAATACCGAAGGCGAGATCGAATGGAAAAACAGAGAGGCTTGACTAAATTGTCGGAGTCACGTTGGTTCAGGCGCGTGCGTTGCAGACGGGAACGGGGTGGTCAGGGTCGTCTTCGGCGTTGGGTGCGCACGCGCCATCCATGGGCACTACCGCGAGCCCAACACAAGGTCACTCCCAACCCCAGTCACGTCACCGCCGGCAGCGCCAGCCACACTAGGAGCAGTGGCACTACTTTTTTTGTCATAACTTGAAAGAGCAGCGCATATGTCCTTGTCCAGAAGCACTTGGTATTGCTTACATTGCCCCAGAGGGCGAGAGCAGCTCGGCGCTCGCCCAAAGTACACTGCTTGCTCTTTTCGCATCTTTGCCATCGGGTGATTGGCTTGCTGTCAACGTGCTGCACGTAGATCATCTCCAACGCGAGGCTGTCCCTCAGCTGCGCCCAGCCATTGAACAGTTGCGCCATCTTGGCCATGAAGTCATTCACCGCATGAGTGCTGGTGCCGTGCTTGCTCTGCCTCGTCACCTGCACGCACACAAGGGTCCAGTGCTCACCAGCTCCCGCGTCTGCCACCACGTCCACACCAACAGCGTTGCCAGCCAGAGATTTAACAAAGTAAAACGCGTCCACAACAGGAAATTCCCTCGCAACAGGTATGTACAAGACATCGTGCTCCACATTGCCCATCACTGGCGGCTGCGTGCCACACTTAACCCTTGACCCGATATCAAGCACCTTGTGCGAACTCGGGCAGCGACCTACAGCACGCGCGCTCAGCAGCACACTAGTCTGCACGTTAGCCCTATCTCTTGGTCGTGGAAGATACCTCATCTTCGCGCCAATCATTTCCACGATACTCGGATACAGGAAGGCACACACGCCAAATTGCTCCAGCCTGTTCGCGCAAATCTCTTCCATCGTCGCAAGCGCCCTCACCAGACTCGACCTCCCGCAGTGCATCGCAATCAGCAGCTTCCTGAGCCTCGCTTCAATCTCTGAAGAGACTGGATGGTTTCTGCAATGCTCCACACCACGCGCTATCGTCCGCACGAGCTTTATGACCGCATGCGTGGTTCCGTCCTCAGTCCACTCCTCATTGCCTACAAGGATCTTTATGTAATGCTCTGCGTTTTGTTCCCTGGCATTTTTCAACTTGTCAGTAACCTTGTTGCATCTTTCTTTGTACGCCTTATCGTCAAACACGTAGCGCGGCAGCGGGCCCACCTCATCAACGCGTAGCTCAACCTCACGCCACAGCGCATCGATATCTGCCCGCGCACCTGCATCGTTCGCAGCGGCATACAACAGCGCCCGCTGCTGCCACGCGAAAAACGCCTTTATCTCGAGCGCAGTGTAGCAGTTGATGAAAATGTAATATGCCTCATTGTGCTTCTTCCACCCCTTGTAGTTTCGTTCACTCGGCGATGACAGCACAACGCAGCCCCATTCAGACGTGGGCAGATCGAGTCCAGGCTGATGTTTTTCGCCAACATCGAAAATGATGAAGCCACACTTCGCACGGCAGTCCTTTTCTGCGTCCATCACACCTTCAGCCTCCTTTCGTTTCACCAACGCCTCTCGTATGTCTTTCGCCATATACCACATCTCTGTCAATGCGTCATCTGCCTTTTTGTAAAACACAACTTGCCCAGCCATGGCGCCGGTCTTGTGGAAGATGTACGCGGAGCCACGCACAAAATACGCGACAGTAGGCACCTTCGCCGCGTCGTAGTGCAGAAGCTCGTACAGAAGGTACGACCCGCAGCCAAACGACTTGCCGATCCCGGGCGTTCCAACCAACACGTACGGACGAGGATCAAACTTGCTGTCGTCGTCAGGCCACCTTGCCAACTCACTTCGCACAACGTGCCACACGCGCATCACCTCGCGGCGCACAAACACATCACGCTCACTACTGGGTATAAACTCAGTGTATGGCCAGCCCCTCGCAGACGTCAGCACAAGTAATTCCAGCGAGCGTGTTTCACCAGCCGCCTCATCTTTACTCGATGTATCGCCTTTCTCTTCCTCCTCCTCCTCCTCCTCCTCCTCCTCTTCCGCGACTTCACCTTCATTTACAAGGGCGTTAGGATTCTCTGGCTCTCTTTCCTCCACAGCATTCCGGAGTTCTTCCAGCTCTTCGAATGACCAAGCGTTCGTGTGCACTAGAGGGCCATCAACCACACGCATGCCCAATGATGCATTACCGTGCCCAGACTCCACACAGCTCCACCTCGCATTCACCACGGACTCGAAGGCACCAGGTATCACCTCCGCCGCTGCGTTCACGGCATTCCGAACTCGCTTCCTTTCAATTTTCTCCTTCTCATCAGCGTCCTTAGCAACATTAAACGCGGCGTCCAGAAGGCCACGCGTTTTGTTCCACAGCCGCTCATCCACCAACGCATCTCTCACTGCGCGCTTGGCATCGGCATTTTTATCAGCATCGTCCCACTGCTTGAGATTTGTTATTCCTTTTTCTTCAAGCAGTGGAACAACCCTGTAAACAAGCGCGTACGTTCGACACTCAGGAAGGCTCAAGATGCGTCTGCGTGTGTGTTCGTCAGGAATGAACTGCTCTGGTTCCTGGATCACCACGTCCATTTTAATGTTACCATTAGCCACTCCTCCGTCACAGCCAACACGCTCAAGACACTGACTCAGCGACACCTTGTCAGGTGGTGGAACACCATCCAACAACACATCCTTCACACGGCTGTTCACCGTCCACCGCCCACCGCCCACCGCGGAGCTCCGTCATCACCACGCAACCGCTTCCTCAGCGTTCTGAGGGCAGAACCGAGCCAGTTAAACATGTGCAGAACTCTTGTTTTCCGTTCGTATTGCGCACACAAGTCACACACGCTCCTACCTTACACACCACTACCCTTCACAGAGAAGAAAAAGCTGTACTCTAAATGACAAAGCTAGCGAGACACGAGATCGGCCAACGCAGTCGCAGGCAACAATAAGCAGCTAAGATCAGCAACGCAATGCAGCAACGAACAAACTAGCAATCCGAACCAATGAAAATGAAAACATCCGCGCCGCTTCATGCATTGGGTGACGTGGTATAAAAAAAACAAGTCAGAACAGCAACGCGCCTTCAATGCTCAGCCAATGGCGACACAATCATGCCACGTCGTTGCGACGCACAAAAGCCGTGCCTGAACGCCCGTCGGCACGTTGAAACTCCAGAAAACAGGTGGGGAGCTTCGGTTTGTACAAAAAGCGTGCGCGCTTGCGCAGAAAATCACAACGAAAGCCAACAGATACCTTAGGCAACGTCCGCGTTGTGGCGCATAACTCGTCCTGCAGCCTGCACTCCGCCGCACGTAATTCCGCGCAGTGAGGCGTCTGAACCGCTCACAAAATCGCCCAACACGCTGCGCATTGCTCCGCCAGGTGAGCACAGCGACCTAGAAGCTGGCACGTTGCATTCGTAGGTTCAAGCACGCACGAGTTTGCAATGTCTGATATCAGGCTGGTTTTCAACGTGGACGCAAACAACATGCCGTTGGCCCGGTGAATGTTCGTGCTGCGTACTGTGGTCACTCGAACACGTTGTGCTATCCGATGCAAAACTATCTGTGCGGAGGTATGGTATCGGCAGTCAGAACGTGTGGCGGGCACAGTGGAAATGTGTCGCGAGCACAGCAGTGTGAACTGCACTGTTCGTCGGCATCGATAGTTGGTCGCTCACTGCTATTGCTACGCAACGCGCTGCGTGCACTGTCGCAACGTCATCACAACGGTGCAAACTCAAAAAACGGAAGTGCTACGAACGGATGGGTCGTAGAGGCCAGCACAGGAGAAGGAAATGCGTATCACGCCGCTTGGTAGTCACCAACGAGCGACGTGCCTTGGCAGTGTCGCCAGCAGATTTCATACCTCGTCAGGGGTAAGGGAAGGAGAGGTGCCGTGACAAGCGCTCAGCAGGCGGGTTGCACCAACAGCCAGGCGAGGGCCACAATCACATTTTTGTAGGGGAGCATGAGTGCCAAGCCACCAGTGCACTGACGACTGGAAGTGTTTCTGGTTGCACGAGCCAGTAAGGGCAAGTGTGAAACAATACCAGCAAAGAAGCGACACTGTGTGGCAGCAAGCACCATGAAAATAAAACCAGTTCACAACAAAGGATATCGCCACGCATGTGCACAGCAAGGACGAGCGGAGGGGCTGTACCTTGCTGCGAGTCCAGGTGCTTACGACCTTGAAACAGAATAGGCACTCGATAATCAGCGGTGGATCTTTGCCCTGCACAGCACCTGCTACACGCAACACCGGCGTGTGAGGGTGCCTGCGAAGGGAGAAACGTTGAAGCAGGGCACCAAAAAGTCTCTGCTCCACGGACAAAGCGCAGAAGGTATGTTTACCGTTGTGTCTCGCCCCTGCTGGACCATCGGCTGGCGACAATACCGTGGCCACGACCCAGTCAGCTAACGCCAGCAGACAATTGTCACAACTCGTTGCACAGGCGTCCAAAGAGACGGTTACAACTTACCTGACGAGTGATGCCTGATGTCGCGTCACGCCGTGCAGGAATCTCCAGCAGGCGGACAGTGCTTAAACCAACCCGTGTTAGTTTGCTTGCACGCAAGTGACCTTCCACGTGAGGATGCCTTCCCACTGCTACAAGCACTGAATAGCGCACTTCATTTTTCAACGAAATTACCAGCAGCGCCCTTGCAGGGACCTTTGGCGCTTCGCTAAGTTAGCTGCAGACGCACAAAATACAGCAAACAAACACCACAACACACCTCACTACCACGACAACAGTCACCATCGTCACACGAAACCTCGGCAAAAAACACACTCCAAGAACAAGAGTCACAATAGTGCCCGGCATGCACGAGACACCGCCCATGACGACCTTCTTCGTGAGCAGTGTCGTTGCTCTCGCTCCGATGCATGCCACAAACACACAATGCGCACTGCGGAACCTTGGCGTTGCACAACCCACGCTATACAACGTCTTTTCGACCACAATGCCTCTGACTCATAACACGGGCTTTGCACAGCACAGGCGCGCTATGGTGGTCACCAAACGTCTGGGCCTCACCTTACCAACCAAAGTCCAAACAGAATCAGATGGACCGGAGGGACAATGCGCACATGCGTCTCAGCGTGCAGCGTGTCCGTTGACTTCAGCCACACGTGCCGTTCTACCACCCTGCAGCACTACATTCATTCTATACCTAAGCTTCATACCCTTAGTCACCTGAGCGTTCCGTGGCACTGGAACTACTAGCCACAGCGAACGTCACTGATACCCACACAAGGCAGTGAGACACTGAAACACCCTGACGCAAAGCCGTAACGTTCCCTCACCTCATGAGGCGCGAAGTTCAGTGCTCACAACACTTCAAGGACTGGAAACACTCAAGGGAGCTCACGGATCGCATGCTCGTTTAACTTGTGACAACGGTAGCCCCTGTTGAGGTGATGTGCGTGCCCACGTCGTCATGAGGTTGCATCGTTAGTAACCAGGCAGCGTCGGTGCATTCACTTCCTTCAGCACGGTGTTGGTCGCCCTTGATAGCAGCAGCCTCGCCTCGCGCACACAAAAAACAAACATATTGTGTTCGCTTTAATGGTCGTAACACAGCTTCCATACAATCATGGCACAACGCAGTTTAGATCCTTCTGACTCGCCTCGTGCACTATGCGATTATTCACATGCGTTCGCAAAATAGCAAGGTTATCAGAGAAAACACTATGCAAATAGCCTCAGATACCTCAACTTCGTAAACAGAGCATTAGCCGTGAAATGAAACAAACAATAGCAAAACACACGAACCTCAATGCGTCCAATCAGCTTGCACAGCGTGCTCGTAAGCGTCACCGGCCGAAAGGACGCCATGCTGTTCGCTGGCTTGTTCGGCTTCAGCAGCGGGGCTATGATGGCAGTTTTTCACTTGCTCGGCCTGCCCCGTGCGCAAGCTGTAGTTGAACAGTTGCAGGATGCGCCTCTTCGACACCCTGCCTCGCCGCTTTAGTTGCTCATAGTGGATCTCATCGTTACCCGGCACGGTGCCAGAAGAGAGCTCACGCAGCGCAACGTCCAGCTCTGCCTCGGTGATGGGTTGGAGCGTGCTGCGACTGGTGCTCGGTATCTTCATTTCTGGTGCATGTGGTGCCCTCGTTGACTTGGCCATGTAAATTCGAGCCAATGCTTGCGCCTGCTGGCGCTTGGTCGGCGGATGGCCATCTACCACCACAACCAGCGACGTCAGCAGCCAAGGCGCATATATCGGCTTCACCAGATTCCAGTTCGCCGAATCCGTGGCCGACAGCTTCGACACATTCTCCGTCCACCGCCCAAGCGCCGTATCAGCAAGCACCTTCCTCCGCCAGCGAATCAGCGCATCTCGCTTCCGCTCGTTCTTGCACTCCTGAGCCATCTTGTCCAGCTTCGTCAGCTCCGGCGTCCAGAAGAGCGGCGGTACGCCCTTGCCCTTGGGAACTGTCCTCTTTACGGCCATCCGAATGCCTCTCGTCACCGCCTCGTTCATGGCATCCGCGCCTTGGCCGACCTCTGCATTTCCTCGACGCGACTGCTCCCTCCAAACCCGCCCGTGCACCGTGAATGCGAGGAACAAGACGAGGTGGAACGATTTTAGGAAACTGAGTGACGAGTTTATATTTCGAGCTGGTGCCCACGAACGCGTCGAACGTGATCCAATAGCGCTCACTCTCCGGGCTTAGCGCGGGCTTCCAGTTAGAGATCTCGCAGTCTCTACACAACGTGATGTCCAGTGACGACAGTGCAGGCGTGCTTGGCTGTCGTCTGGCGGCCGACTCGGTGTTGGTAATCAACGGATCGTTCCGCACGCACCAGTCAACTATGTCCTCTCCCTTGTCGTCACTCGGACATAACGGATCCCACAACACGTGGTGTGAGTTCACGTCCGCTCCTGCTACCAATGGCCCGCTTGCTCCCAGCAAGGTGTCCAGCGACTCGCTGGAAACGCCTGCCCTTCTGGGGAAGTACGCTGATGCGATCGTGAGACTCGCATTGGCTGAGAACCTCAGTGTCACTGCCGCTCTCTCCGGAACCTTCTTTTCTAGAACGCCCACCTCTACTCCCACTCCGTCTCTAACCAAAATCGATGCCCCACCACCGTGAGGCGTCCTCGCCTGCCCCACGTGCTGGTATCCGCCTAACGTAGGCGCGGCACACTCCGCCGACGCCAGGTGCGTCCCCTGCAAAGGACAAAACAAAACCATGTGCTCATTTAGCTTCCTCTCCAGGGCAACCCGCTTTGCTTGGGACAGACCCCCAGAGTTCCACTGGGTTCCACGTGTCAGAGGACCGGGATTGCGCCCAACGTCCCCGCTGGCAAGCAACAGAAGCCGCCGCGCATCTAACGCAGCACGTCCGCAAGCGCAAGGAAGTATTCGAAGAACTTCATTCACCTCAGAGTGCCGGCGTTGCTGCATACTTCCTCACTGGTAGCCGTCAGCCTCTTGGCCGCCCAAGTCTGTCGGACCGGGCATAGCGCAGGCACTTGGCTTCCTCCCAGGCGGAGCGCCAGACCCTGGCATCGCGTTGCGGCGGCCGGCGTCACCAGGGAGACCCACTACTTAAATTTATTATTAGTATCTGCGAAAAATAAAAGTAGAAAGCCCCGTGATTAAAAAGCTGAAGCGGACAGTGGGAAACCCTGGGAATGTACGGTGCTTGGAGGCGACGTTGTCACCGCATGCATCTCCACGCAAGGCCTTGACTGTGGCTACCGGTTCTACCAGGCCCACTTGGCGCATCTTTATGGCTCATATTTTTTATCCCCTACTGCTGAATAACGGTAAAAGTAAGATGAAAGAGAAATATTTGCGTGAGTTTAAGAGGGTCAGGCTCGTGTAACACAACCACCGCGTCCTGCACCACCGGAGCATGTGCGAGGGGTCGGTGTTGCAAAGAAACAAACCCGTTAAATTGGAAGCGGTAAGCAAGAACTTACAGGAGAACGCATGATATTGTTTGGGAGCAAGACAAGAGGAACGGAAAAACCTTGTACATCAGACGTGCCCACGTGAGTCTCAACTTGGGCTCCCGTAAGCAATTCCACAGGGGTAATCAGTGTGGTCTCAGTGATAATCTGATGAGGAATGAGCACGGTGGGTTGGGGAGAGGAGTAGGGGGGAGTGGGGCGTCTGGTCTTTATATGCACAGATCCGCAACAACGACCATACAGTTGCTTGTGCATTAGTTTTCTTTCTGTTTGTTATTATCATCATTGTTATTAATGGTACTAAACCCGGTAGTAGTAGCAGTAGTATTTTCCCCCTATGACAGTTACCATTGGGACCCTTATTGGACACCCCCACTGCTGTCAATACATATTGTCAAAGTTCTACTACAAGATGGCGCCATTTACGCAGCATTGCAACTCGAAGCACATAACTGGTAGGAGTATATATAAATACATGGATACAAAACGCACCTACACATACACGCATACATACATACATACATGCACAATGGAGTTGTGAAACTCCGACCCGCATAATGCAAATATGTGTTAGCAGCAATATAACTGGCTTTCGGGACGTGGCAACAAGAGCAACAACACAGCGTTCAGTGGGGGAGTAAAGGAGGGAAGGGAATGGGTGTAGCACGTTTTGAAAATCGAATTGACGCGACACTGCATGGGGAAACAATAAAAGAAACATGGGAATAAAAGGAAGTAAGACGACTGACGCAAATAAGACCAGAAAATGATACATGAAATTTTGTATGGAAGAAGAGAAAAGAAGGAGGAAGGAGAATGGGAATTAACAGCAGTGTATCTGCAGGCGACCTAACAACACAGGGAGGTTGCCCATCGTCTGTTCGCCGCCAGGGTGTGGCAGCCAGTTGATATGAATGGAATGTAAGGTTAGGTAGGCCACTAGAACTCAACCTGGCACTAGGAAAAAAAAACGACTTTAAAACTTTTTATTGGGAGCATCCTGGCAGCGTACCACCCAACCGTGGCAGCTCCAAACCTTTGTCGCGCAACTCACGCACCGGCCGCTTCTTCCGACTATGCAATGTGCTATCTACCACCTCGCCCCTGGCGCTCACGTTCGGCAGAGGTGGAGTCGAGGGCCTCAGTTCGGGGGCTGGTGTCGACTTGCCAACTGGTGAAGGCGGTTCACGCCCAGCATAAAATGCCCCGATCGTCTGTAAGAAGTCTGAGCTTTTAGCCTGCCACGCATGGAGACCAGGAAAAAGAACGTCCTTCAAATCACCCCGATGGCCGCAGCGAGCAGAGTACAAAGCTGGAACGACCGATTTCACGCGCTTTGAGGAGGGGGTCAACTCGACGTCGTGAGAAAGAATGTACTGGATGTGGTTGAACGTCGGGTGCTGGTGATGCGGCACCCGCGACGTCTCAACCCGTCGTATCGGCGAGTGGTGGCAGCGGCACGGCAGTGCCTCGCAGCGCTTGCTGTGAGCGTGCTGTCTGACAAAACGCGACGGACGACTCCGTGGCCCTCGGTACAGTGACCATACACGGGGCAGGGAAGCCTCAGTCAACATGTGATCAACTTCAGCCTCAGTTAACGATGACTCGTGCCATAACAGTAAATTAAAAACGATTTTGTTTCCGGAACAGTACACTGACACGACGGCATCCTCTGGCTTAGTTTGTAGGACCTCAGTAATATCTTCCACAAACGCCTCCTTTACTGCCTTTTTCCCAGACAAGCGCGACCACCCGGAACCTCCCAGACAAACTTGGTGGCACGTCATCGTCGCCTCTGAATCACCTTCGAGAAGCCTATCATACAGTTTCCATGTGCAGGGAAATTCGTAGCTGTGAAGAAGGTCATCTGCCTCGCCTTTGGAAACCAGGGGAGGGAGGTGAAGTGAAAAAGTCACCAGCGTGCAGTCATTATTAATGGTAACATTCTGCATCGCATCAGGATCAACTACAAACAACTCGGACAAATCCAATGACAGGGCTTTTCTTAGAGCGCTGCGCTTCTCCTCCGAAACGTGTTCCAGGCCCGGTACGTCGAACTTTAAACGGTGCCACGTGGCTGTGATGGGCTCCCGCTCCTCGGTGGCTCTGATGACGGGTAGCGCCACCTTTGTTACAGGAATAACATTGCCCAGAGCCTCAGGTTGAGGCACAGTGTCTGGCAGTGCCTCAGTAGGTGGCTGCAGCACCAGCGAGCTAGAGGTTCTCCGAGCAGAGGGCAGTTCGCGAGGAGTGTTTGGTGATTTGAAGAGGTCAAAAACCCTCCACATTCCATTAAACGACCAGCCCTTCAACACCTTCGAAACATCTCGTTTTGAGAGGGAGTGACTATGTCGAAGAGCAAAAGTCACCTCCGATCCATCAGAGGAGAAGCGCACATCAAGCACGCTACCATTTGGCACGCGCAAGGCATCACATACTTCCTCATTCAGGGCCTTCTCGAGCAGCCGTTGCAAGTCGTGTGAAAACGACTTCGGTAAATCGCCGTAAAATTTCACGCGGTGCCAGCTAACAAGGTGATCGGCAACGTCACTTGACACCGTATTAGCTGAAGGTAATACGGCGTCAAAAGAGCGGCGCCTACCGGAGGCTGTGGGTAGAGTGCTTTCGAAGGGTTGAGCAAAGCCACGGTTACTGCGTGAGGCTAACAAGGATGGCCCACCCTGCAAGGGCATCTCATTATTAACAGGAAAAGACCGGGTCCAAGCATCAGACACCACGCGACGCTTCTCGTCACCTTCAGCGACTGCAGACCTCGGGAAGGAAGGCAACATGCTCAAAGAATTCGTGTCACAGCTACGCGGAGCTTGACGACCAGTAAAGAAGGGTAAGTTAAGTTTCAAACAATGTCGTGTAACAACGTCATCCCCACAGCCACCAGAAAGCATTGGTCGACCAACCAACGAAGAATGTTGTGAAGCACCTCCGCAACACACGTTTCCAGAACCCAAAAGAGGGAGGGCACCGCGAGGAGCGCCAGAAGTTGAAACATTGCAATCCAATGTAGAAAGACAAATACAATGACCACAACAGGCATGATGATTGGGTGACATGTGACACAAGGACGCATTGGAAGACAAATTATGGCAGCAAACATCAGCAGCAATTTTTCTAGAAGCACAACAAACGGCATTAGAAAAACGACAATGACAAGCGCAGCAACAAGACCCAAAATGAGGCAACCTCAATTGAAGACGATGAGAGGTAACAACAAAATCTTCGACACAAGAAGAACCATGCACACCAGAAGCAACCGCACTAACAGGAGAAGGCATAGATGCACCGCCGGCGTTAACAACATTACGAGGACCACAAGACAAACGAGGACGTACGGCACAAGACGGGACAAAGGACAAAGACACACCATCAGCATTATTAGAATTATAACGTGAGGAAATATAAAGACAGACTCCACATGTCTCCGGCATCCCGCTCGCCTCCAGCGCCTTGTCCACCGCATCCGCGCTCAGCGACGCACGGTGGCGCACGCCAAACGTCACCGCGCCGTCAGCACCGATCCTTGCATCCTCAACACTCCCGGCCGGCAGTCCAAGTGCACGGCACACGTCAGCCTCGAGCGCAGGAATAATAACGGAATTTTCAACATCAGACAGTGATAGCAAACGAAAATAACTTTTAGAATCAAAACAAGCAGAAACATCAGAAAGATTAAAAACAGAAGATAAACAATCAATAAGCAATGGCATCCCGCTCGCCTCCAGCGCCTTGTCCACCGCATCCGCGCTCAGCGACGCACGGTGGCGCACGCCAAACGTCACCGCGCCGTCAGCACCGATCCTTGCATCCTCAACACTCCCGGCCGGCAGTCCAAGTGCACGGCACACGTCAGCCTCGAGCGCGCCCTCGATCGCAGCTCGCTGCTTCTCCGACAGCGGCCCCGCGGCACCCAGGTCGAGCTGCCTGCGGTGCTGCGTCACCACGCCGCCAGCACCAGACAGCGACCCGCACATGCGTGCTGTCTCCGGCATCCCGCTCGCCTCCAGCGCCTTGTCCACCGCATCCGCGCTCAGCGACGCACGGTGGCGCACGCCAAACGTCACCGCGCCGTCAGCACCGATCCTTGCATCCTCAACACTCCCGGCCGGCAGTCCAAGTGCACGGCACACGTCAGCCTCGAGCGCGCCCTCGATCGCAGCTCGCTGCTTCTCCGACAGCGGCCCCGCGGCACCCAGGTTGAGCTGCCTGCGGTGCTGCGTCACCACGCCGCCAGCACCAGACAGCGGCCCACACACGCGTGCTGTCTCCGGCATCCCGCTCGCCTCCAGCGCCTTGTCCACCGCATCCGCGCCCAGCGACGCACGGTGGCGCACGCCAAACGTCACCGCGCCGTCAGCACCGATCCTTGCATCCTCAACACTCCCGGCCGGCAGTCCAAGTGCACGGCACACGTCAGCCTCGAGCGCGCCCTCGATCGCAGCTCGCTGCTTCTCCGACAGCGGCCCCGCGGCACCCAGGTTGAGCTGCCTGCGGTGCTGCGTCACCACGCCGCCAGCACCAGACAGCGGCCCACACACGCGTGCTGTCTCCGGCATCCCGCTCGCCTCCAGCGCCTTGTCCACCGCATCCGCGCTCAGCGACGCACGGTGGCGCACGCCAAACGTCACCGCGCCGTCAGCACCGATCCTTGCATCCTCAACACTCCCGGCCGGCAGTCCAAGTGCACGGCACACGTCAGCCTCGAGCGCGCCCTCGATCGCAGCTCGCTGCTTCTCCGACAGCGGCCCCGCGGCACCCAGGTTGAGCTGCCTGCGGTGCTGCGTCACCACGCCGCCAGCACCAGACAGCGACCCGCACACGCGTGCTGTCTCCGGCATCCCGCTCGCCTCCAGCGCCTTGTCCACCGCATCCGCGCCCAGCGACGCACGGTGGCGCACGCCAAACGTCACCGCGCCGTCAGCACCGATCCTTGCATCCTCAACACTCCCGGCCGGCAGTCCAAGTGCACGGCACACGTCAGCCTCGAGCGCGCCCTCGATCGCAGCTCGCTGCTTCTCCGACAGCGGCCCCGCGGCACCCAGGTCGAGCTGCCTGCGGTGCTGCGTCACCACGCCGCCAGCACCAGACAGCGGCCCACACACGCGTGCTGTCTCCGGCATCCCGCTCGCCTCCAGCGCCTTGTCCACCGCATCCGCGCCCAGCGACGCACGGTGGCGCACGCCAAACGTCACCGCGCCGTCAGCACCGATCCTTGCATCCTCAACACTCCCGGCCGGCAGTCCAAGTGCACGGCACACGTCAGCCTCGAGCGCGCCCTCGATCGCAGCTCGCTGCTTCTCCGACAGCGGCCCCGCGGCACCCAGGTCGAGCTGCCTGCGGTGCTGCGTCACCACGCCGCCAGCACCAGACAGCGGCCCACACACGCGTGCTGTCTCCGGCATCCCGCTCGCCTCCAGCGCCTTGTCCACCGCATCCGCGCCCAGCGACGCACGGTGGCGCACGCCAAACGTCACCGCGCCGTCAGCACCGATCCTTGCATCCTCAACACTCCCGGCCGGCAGTCCAAGTGCACGGCACACGTCAGCCTCGAGCGCGCCCTCGATCGCAGCTCGCTGCTTCTCCGACAGCGGCCCCGCGGCACCCAGGTTGAGCTGCCTGCGGTGCTGCGTCACCACGCCGCCAGCACCAGACAGCGGCCCACACACGCGTGCTGTCTCCGGCATCCCGCTCGCCTCCAGCGCCTTGTCCACCGCATCCGCGCTCAGCGACGCACGGTGGCGCACGCCAAACGTCACCGCGCCGTCAGCACCGATCCTTGCATCCTCAACACTCCCGGCCGGCAGTCCAAGTGCACGGCACACGTCAGCCTCGAGCGCGCCCTCGATCGCAGCTCGCTGCTTCTCCGACAGCGGCCCCGCGGCACCCAGGTTGAGCTGCCTGCGGTGCTGCGTCACCACGCCGCCAGCACCAGACAGCGACCCGCACACGCGTGCTGTCTCCGGCATCCCGCTCGCCTCCAGCGCCTTGTCCACCGCATCCGCGCCCAGCGACGCACGGTGGCGCACGCCAAACGTCACCGCGCCGTCAGCACCGATCCTTGCATCCTCAACACTCCCGGCCGGCAGTCCAAGTGCACGGCACACGTCAGCCTCGAGCGCGCCCTCGATCGCAGCTCGCTGCTTCTCCGACAGCGGCCCCGCGGCACCCAGGTCGAGCTGCCTGCGGTGCTGCGTCACCACGCCGCCAGCACCAGACAGCGGCCCACACACGCGTGCTGTCTCCGGCATCCCGCTCGCCTCCAGCGCCTTGTCCACCGCATCCGCGCCCAGCGACGCACGGTGGCGCACGCCAAACGTCACCGCGCCGTCAGCACCGATCCTTGCATCCTCAACACTCCCGGCCGGCAGTCCAAGTGCACGGCACACGTCAGCCTCGAGCGCGCCCTCGATCGCAGCTCGCTGCTTCTCCGACAGCGGCCCCGCGGCACCCAGGTCGAGCTGCCTGCGGTGCTGCGTCACCACGCCGCCAGCACCAGACAGCGGCCCACACACGCGTGCTGTCTCCGGCATCCCGCTCGCCTCCAGCGCCTTGTCCACCGCATCCGCGCTCAGCGACGCACGGTGGCGCACGCCAAACGTCACCGCGCCGTCAGCACCGATCCTTGCATCCTCAACACTCCCGGCCGGCAGTCCAAGTGCACGGCACACGTCAGCCTCGAGCGCGCCCTCGATCGCAGCTCGCTGCTTCTCCGACAGCGGCCCCGCGGCACCCAGGTCGAGCTGCCTGCGGTGCTGCGTCACCACGCCGCCAGCACCAGACAGCGACCCGCACATGCGTGCTGTCTCCGGCATCCCGCTCGCCTCCAGCGCCTTGTCCACCGCATCCGCGCCCAGCGACGCACGGTGGCGCACGCCAAACGTCACCGCGCCGTCAGCACCGATCCTTGCATCCTCAACACTCCCGGCCGGCAGTCCAAGTGCACGGCACACGTCAGCCTCGAGCGCGCCCTCGATCGCAGCTCGCTGCTTCTCCGACAGCGGCCCCGCGGCACCCAGGTTGAGCTGCCTGCGGTGCTGCGTCACCACGCCGCCAGCACCAGACAGCGACCCGCACACGCGTGCTGTCTCCGGCATCCCGCTCGCCTCCAGCGCCTTGTCCACCGCATCCGCGCCCAGCGACGCACGGTGGCGCACGCCAAACGTCACCGCGCCGTCAGCACCGATCCTTGCATCCTCAACACTCCCGGCCGGCAGTCCAAGTGCACGGCACACGTCAGCCTCGAGCGCGCCCTCGATCGCAGCTCGCTGCTTCTCCGACAGCGGCCCCGCGGCACCCAGGTTGAGCTGCCTGCGGTGCTGCGTCACCACGCCGCCAGCACCAGACAGCGGCCCACACACGCGTGCTGTCTCCGGCATCCCGCTCGCCTCCAGCGCCTTGTCCACCGCATCCGCGCCCAGCGACGCACGGTGGCGCACGCCAAACGTCACCGCGCCGTCAGCACCGATCCTTGCATCCTCAACACTCCCGGCCGGCAGTCCAAGTGCACGGCACACGTCAGCCTCGAGCGCGCCCTCGATCGCAGCTCGCTGCTTCTCCGACAGCGGCCCCGCGGCACCCAGGTCGAGCTGCCTGCGGTGCTGCGTCACCACGCCGCCAGCACCAGACAGCGGCCCACACACGCGTGCTGTCTCCGGCATCCCGCTCGCCTCCAGCGCCTTGTCCACCGCATCCGCGCTCAGCGACGCACGGTGGCGCACGCCAAACGTCACCGCGCCGTCAGCACCGATCCTTGCATCCTCAACACTCCCGGCCGGCAGTCCAAGTGCACGGCACACGTCAGCCTCGAGCGCGCCCTCGATCGCAGCTCGCTGCTTCTCCGACAGCGGCCCCGCGGCACCCAGGTCGAGCTGCCTGCGGTGCTGCGTCACCACGCCGCCAGCACCAGACAGCGGCCCACACACGCGTGCTGTCTCCGGCATCCCGCTCGCCTCCAGCGCCTTGTCCACCGCATCCGCGCTCAGCGACGCACGGTGGCGCACGCCAAACGTCACCGCGCCGTCAGCACCGATCCTTGCATCCTCAACACTCCCGGCCGGCAGTCCAAGTGCACGGCACACGTCAGCCTCGAGCGCGCCCTCGATCGCAGCTCGCTGCTTCTCCGACAGCGGCCCCGCGGCACCCAGGTTGAGCTGCCTGCGGTGCTGCGTCACCACGCCGCCAGCACCAGACAGCGACCCGCACATGCGTGCTGTCTCCGGCATCCCGCTCGCCTCCAGCGCCTTGTCCACCGCATCCGCGCTCAGCGACGCACGGTGGCGCACGCCAAACGTCACCGCGCCGTCAGCACCGATCCTTGCATCCTCAACACTCCCGGCCGGCAGTCCAAGTGCACGGCACACGTCAGCCTCGAGCGCGCCCTCGATCGCAGCTCGCTGCTTCTCCGACAGCGGCCCCGCGGCACCCAGGTCGAGCTGCCTGCGGTGCTGCGTCACCACGCCGCCAGCACCAGACAGCGACCCGCACATGCGTGCTGTCTCCGGCATCCCGCTCGCCTCCAGCGCCTTGTCCACCGCATCCGCGCCCAGCGACGCACGGTGGCGCACGCCAAACGTCACCGCGCCGTCAGCACCGATCCTTGCATCCTCAACACTCCCGGCCGGCAGTCCAAGTGCACGGCACACGTCAGCCTCGAGCGCGCCCTCGATCGCAGCTCGCTGCTTCTCCGACAGCGGCCCCGCGGCACCCAGGTCGAGCTGCCTGCGGTGCTGCGTCACCACGCCGCCAGCACCAGACAGCGGCCCACACACGCGTGCTGTCTCCGGCATCCCGCTCGCCTCCAGCGCCTTGTCCACCGCATCCGCGCCCAGCGACGCACGGTGGCGCACGCCAAACGTCACCGCGCCGTCAGCACCGATCCTTGCATCCTCAACACTCCCGGCCGGCAGTCCAAGTGCACGGCACACGTCAGCCTCGAGCGCGCCCTCGATCGCAGCTCGCTGCTTCTCCGACAGCGGCCCCGCGGCACCCAGGTTGAGCTGCCTGCGGTGCTGCGTCACCACGCCGCCAGCACCAGACAGCGGCCCACACACGCGTGCTGTCTCCGGCATCCCGCTCGCCTCCAGCGCCTTGTCCACCGCATCCGCGCCCAGCGACGCACGGTGGCGCACGCCAAACGTCACCGCGCCGTCAGCACCGATCCTTGCATCCTCAACACTCCCGGCCGGCAGTCCAAGTGCACGGCACACGTCAGCCTCGAGCGCGCCCTCGATCGCAGCTCGCTGCTTCTCCGACAGCGGCCCCGCGGCACCCAGGTCGAGCTGCCTGCGGTGCTGCGTCACCACGCCGCCAGCACCAGACAGCGGCCCACACACGCGTGCTGTCTCCGGCATCCCGCTCGCCTCCAGCGCCTTGTCCACCGCATCCGCGCTCAGCGACGCACGGTGGCGCACGCCAAACGTCACCGCGCCGTCAGCACCGATCCTTGCATCCTCAACACTCCCGGCCGGCAGTCCAAGTGCACGGCACACGTCAGCCTCGAGCGCGCCCTCGATCGCAGCTCGCTGCTTCTCCGACAGCGGCCCCGCGGCACCCAGGTTGAGCTGCCTGCGGTGCTGCGTCACCACGCCGCCAGCACCAGACAGCGGCCCACACACGCGTGCTGTCTCCGGCATCCCGCTCGCCTCCAGCGCCTTGTCCACCGCATCCGCGCCCAGCGACGCACGGTGGCGCACGCCAAACGTCACCGCGCCGTCAGCACCGATCCTTGCATCCTCAACACTCCCGGCCGGCAGTCCAAGTGCACGGCACACGTCAGCCTCGAGCGCGCCCTCGATCGCAGCTCGCTGCTTCTCCGACAGCGGCCCCGCGGCACCCAGGTCGAGCTGCCTGCGGTGCTGCGTCACCACGCCGCCAGCACCAGACAGCGGCCCACACACGCGTGCTGTCTCCGGCATCCCGCTCGCCTCCAGCGCCTTGTCCACCGCATCCGCGCCCAGCGACGCACGGTGGCGCACGCCAAACGTCACCGCGCCGTCAGCACCGATCCTTGCATCCTCAACACTCCCGGCCGGCAGTCCAAGTGCACGGCACACGTCAGCCTCGAGCGCGCCCTCGATCGCAGCTCGCTGCTTCTCCGACAGCGGCCCCGCGGCACCCAGGTGAGCTGCCTGCGGTGCTGCGTCACCACGCCGCCAGCACCAGACAGCGGCCCACACACGCGTGCTGTCTCCGGCATCCCGCTCGCCTCCAGCGCCTTGTCCACCGCATCCGCGCTCAGCGACGCACGGTGGCGCACGCCAAACGTCACCGCGCCGTCAGCACCGATCCTTGCATCCTCAACACTCCCGGCCGGCAGTCCAAGTGCACGGCACACGTCAGCCTCGAGCGCGCCCTCGATCGCAGCTCGCTGCTTCTCCGACAGCGGCCCCGCGGCACCCAGGTCGAGCTGCCTGCGGTGCTGCGTCACCACGCCGCCAGCACCAGACAGCGGCCCGCACACGCGTGCTGTCTCCGGCATCCCGCTCGCCTCCAGCGCCTTGTCCACCGCATCCGCGCCCAGCGACGCACGGTGGCGCACGCCAAACGTCACCGCGCCGTCAGCACCGATCCTTGCATCCTCAACACTCCCGGCCGGCAGTCCAAGTGCACGGCACACGTCAGCCTCGAGCGCGCCCTCGATCGCAGCTCGCTGCTTCTCCGACAGCGGCCCCGCGGCACCCAGGTTGAGCTGCCTGCGGTGCTGCGTCACCACGCCGCCAGCACCAGACAGCGACCCGCACACGCGTGCTGTCTCCGGCATCCCGCTCGCCTCCAGCGCCTTGTCCACCGCATCCGCGCCCAGCGACGCACGGTGGCGCACGCCAAACGTCACCGCGCCGTCAGCACCGATCCTTGCATCCTCAACACTCCCGGCCGGCAGTCCAAGTGCACGGCACACGTCAGCCTCGAGCGCGCCCTCGATCGCAGCTCGCTGCTTCTCCGACAGCGGCCCCGCGGCACCCAGGTTGAGCTGCCTGCGGTGCTGCGTCACCACGCCGCCAGCACCAGACAGCGGCCCACACACGCGTGCTGTCTCCGGCATCCCGCTCGCCTCCAGCGCCTTGTCCACCGCATCCGCGCCCAGCGACGCACGGTGGCGCACGCCAAACGTCACCGCGCCGTCAGCACCGATCCTTGCATCCTCAACACTCCCGGCCGGCAGTCCAAGTGCACGGCACACGTCAGCCTCGAGCGCGCCCTCGATCGCAGCTCGCTGCTTCTCCGACAGCGGCCCCGCGGCACCCAGGTCGAGCTGCCTGCGGTGCTGCGTCACCACGCCGCCAGCACCAGACAGCGGCCCACACACGCGTGCTGTCTCCGGCATCCCGCTCGCCTCCAGCGCCTTGTCCACCGCATCCGCGCTCAGCGACGCACGGTGGCGCACGCCAAACGTCACCGCGCCGTCAGCACCGATCCTTGCATCCTCAACACTCCCGGCCGGCAGTCCAAGTGCACGGCACACGTCAGCCTCGAGCGCGCCCTCGATCGCAGCTCGCTGCTTCTCCGACAGCGGCCCCGCGGCACCCAGGTTGAGCTGCCTGCGGTGCTGCGTCACCACGCCGCCAGCACCAGACAGCGACCCACACACGCGTGCTGTCTCCGGCATCCCGCTCGCCTCCAGCGCCTTGTCCACCGCATCCGCGCCCAGCGACGCACGGTGGCGCACGCCAAACGTCACCGCGCCGTCAGCACCGATCCTTGCATCCTCAACACTCCCGGCCGGCAGTCCAAGTGCACGGCACACGTCAGCCTCGAGCGCGCCCTCGATCGCAGCTCGCTGCTTCTCCGACAGCGGCCCCGCGGCACCCAGGTTGAGCTGCCTGCGGTGCTGCGTCACCACGCCGCCAGCACCAGACAGCGGCCCACACACGCGTGCTGTCTCCGGCATCCCGCTCGCCTCCAGCGCCTTGTCCACCGCATCCGCGCCCAGCGACGCACGGTGGCGCACGCCAAACGTCACCGCGCCGTCAGCACCGATCCTTGCATCCTCAACACTCCCGGCCGGCAGTCCAAGTGCACGGCACACGTCAGCCTCGAGCGCGCCCTCGATCGCAGCTCGCTGCTTCTCCGACAGCGGCCCCGCGGCACCCAGGTTGAGCTGCCTGCGGTGCTGCGTCACCACGCCGCCAGCACCAGACAGCGGCCCACACACGCGTGCTGTCTCCGGCATCCCGCTCGCCTCCAGCGCCTTGTCCACCGCATCCGCGCCCAGCGACGCACGGTGGCGCACGCCAAACGTCACCGCGCCGTCAGCACCGATCCTTGCATCCTCAACACTCCCGGCCGGCAGTCCAAGTGCACGGCACACGTCAGCCTCGAGCGCGCCCTCGATCGCAGCTCGCTGCTTCTCCGACAGCGGCCCCGCGGCACCCAGGTCGAGCTGCCTGCGGTGCTGCGTCACCACGCCGCCAGCACCAGACAGCGGCCCACACACGCGTGCTGTCTCCGGCATCCCGCTCGCCTCCAGCGCCTTGTCCACCGCATCCGCGCCCAGCGACGCACGGTGGCGCACGCCAAACGTCACCGCGCCGTCAGCACCGATCCTTGCATCCTCAACACTCCCGGCCGGCAGTCCAAGTGCACGGCACACGTCAGCCTCGAGCGCGCCCTCGATCGCAGCTCGCTGCTTCTCCGACAGCGGCCCCGCGGCACCCAGGTTGAGCTGCCTGCGGTGCTGCGTCACCACGCCGCCAGCACCAGACAGCGGCCCACACACGCGTGCTGTCTCCGGCATCCCGCTCGCCTCCAGCGCCTTGTCCACCGCATCCGCGCCCAGCGACGCACGGTGGCGCACGCCAAACGTCACCGCGCCGTCAGCACCGATCCTTGCATCCTCAACACTCCCGGCCGGCAGTCCAAGTGCACGGCACACGTCAGCCTCGAGCGCGCCCTCGATCGCAGCTCGCTGCTTCTCCGACAGCGGCCCCGCGGCACCCAGGTCGAGCTGCCTGCGGTGCTGCGTCACCACGCCGCCAGCACCAGACAGCGACCCACACACGCGTGCTGTCTCCGGCATCCCGCTCGCCTCCAGCGCCTTGTCCACCGCATCCGCGCTCAGCGACGCACGGTGGCGCACGCCAAACGTCACCGCGCCGTCAGCACCGATCCTTGCATCCTCAACACTCCCGGCCGGCAGTCCAAGTGCACGGCACACGTCAGCCTCGAGCGCGCCCTCGATCGCAGCTCGCTGCTTCTCCGACAGCGGCCCCGCGGCACCCAGGTCGAGCTGCCTGCGGTGCTGCGTCACCACGCCGCCAGCACCAGACAGCGGCCCACACACGCGTGCTGTCTCCGGCATCCCGCTCGCCTCCAGCGCCTTGTCCACCGCATCCGCGCCCAGCGACGCACGGTGGCGCACGCCAAACGTCACCGCGCCGTCAGCACCGATCCTTGCATCCTCAACACTCCCGGCCGGCAGTCCAAGTGCACGGCACACGTCAGCCTCGAGCGCGCCCTCGATCGCAGCTCGCTGCTTCTCCGACAGCGGCCCCGCGGCACCCAGGTTGAGCTGCCTGCGGTGCTGCGTCACCACGCCGCCAGCACCAGACAGCGACCCGCACACGCGTGCTGTCTCCGGCATCCCGCTCGCCTCCAGCGCCTTGTCCACCGCATCCGCGCCCAGCGACGCACGGTGGCGCACGCCAAACGTCACCGCGCCGTCAGCACCGATCCTTGCATCCTCAACACTCCCGGCCGGCAGTCCAAGTGCACGGCACACGTCAGCCTCGAGCGCGCCCTCGATCGCAGCTCGCTGCTTCTCCGACAGCGGCCCCGCGGCACCCAGGTTGAGCTGCCTGCGGTGCTGCGTCACCACGCCGCCAGCACCAGACAGCGACCCGCACACGCGTGCTGTCTCCGGCATCCCGCTCGCCTCCAGCGCCTTGTCCACCGCATCCGCGCTCAGCGACGCACGGTGGCGCACGCCAAACGTCACCGCGCCGTCAGCACCGATCCTTGCATCCTCAACACTCCCGGCCGGCAGTCCAAGTGCACGGCACACGTCAGCCTCGAGCGCGCCCTCGATCGCAGCTCGCTGCTTCTCCGACAGCGGCCCCGCGGCACCCAGGTCGAGCTGCCTGCGGTGCTGCGTCACCACGCCGCCAGCACCAGACAGCGACCCACACACGCGTGCTGTCTCCGGCATCCCGCTCGCCTCCAGCGCCTTGTCCACCGCATCCGCGCTCAGCGACGCACGGTGGCGCACGCCAAACGTCACCGCGCCGTCAGCACCGATCCTTGCATCCTCAACACTCCCGGCCGGCAGTCCAAGTGCACGGCACACGTCAGCCTCGAGCGCGCCCTCGATCGCAGCTCGCTGCTTCTCCGACAGCGGCCCCGCGGCACCCAGGTTGAGCTGCCTGCGGTGCTGCGTCACCACGCCGCCAGCACCAGACAGCGCCCACACACGCGTGCTGTCTCCGGCATCCCGCTCGCCTCCAGCGCCTTGTCCACCGCATCCGCGCCCAGCGACGCACGGTGGCGCACGCCAAACGTCACCGCGCCGTCAGCACCGATCCTTGCATCCTCAACACTCCCGGCCGGCAGTCCAAGTGCACGGCACACGTCAGCCTCGAGCGCCCTCGATCGCAGCTCGCTGCTTCTCCGACAGCGGCCCCGCGGCACCCAGGTTGAGCTGCCTGCGGTGCTGCGTCACCACGCCGCCAGCACCAGACAGCGCCCCACACGCGTGCTGTCTCCGGCATCCCGCTCGCCTCCAGCGCCTTGTCCACCGCATCCGCGCTCAGCGACGCACGGTGGCGCACGCCAAACGTCACCGCGCCGTCAGCACCGATCCTTGCATCCTCAACACTCCCGGTCGGCAGTCCAAGTGCATGGCACACGTCAGCCTCGAGCGCGCCCTCGATCGCAGCTCGCTGCTTCTCCGACAGCGGCCCCGCGGCACCCAGGTTGAGCTGCCTGCGGTGCTGTGTTGTTGTTTGTTGTTGTTCGTTGTTCTGTATGATACTTAGTTCGTTTTGTTGCTGATTCTTTTCTTCGTTTTCGTTTCCTTCTGTGTTGTTTATTGTGTTTTCGGATGTGTCTTTTTGTTCTTTCTTCCTTTGATTGTTTAGATCTTCGTTTTTTTCTCCTTTTTCTTTTTTTCCTTTTTTGTATAATTTCCATGTATGTGGATATACGTGTCCTTGTAGTTGCTCTTTTACTTCCTGTTCTGACATGTATTTTGGACGTTTCAGTGTGAACTGCACTATCAGTCCGTCTAATATGTAATTTGTGCTCGTCACGCATCCTCGTGGCAGCTGTAGACCTTCAGATATGTCCTTGTCAAATGCGTCATCCAATTCCTCTCGTCTGTTATTTACAATCTCGTCCCATTCTTTTCCGAGGAATTGTACACGAAGTTTTGTGTAAATGTTTCCGTCCATGTCAACTTGTGGCGGTTGTCGATCATTTGTTTCCGGATATGCATTTTTGCCCCCAATGTCATCGAAAATACGAGCCTCACTATACGCAACAGCGTTGCGTTCCCACATGATATTGAACTCAGCTTTTTTAAGCAATTCATCCACGTCACGCTCCTTTGCAGTTGCAGGGTGCCGCACAGCGAACACCGCAAGCATATTGTCTGGACAAAATGTTATCTGTCTTACGTATCCAGGTGAAATACCTAGGACAGCAGATACTCCTAATACCAATGTCTGCTGGACCGTGCCGCGCATATCCTCTGGAGGCAATCTCTGCTCTTCAATGTCAAACTTCAGTGCGTGCCATGTTACCGCAGTCGCCTCCCTCAATACGCTAGAGCTCATCTTCCGTGAACCAGCACCGTCGAGCGCAAAACTTTGCTCATTGATGGATGCAGTTGAACCCGACGGATCGCGAAAGCCCTTCTTCTGACCATGAATGCCTCTTATCGATTGATTTGGAGAAAACGCAACGTTGTGCAGCGGATCGTACAGTTTCCATGTTTTTTCGTAGTTACAGCCACGGAGAATTTGCCTTATGTCCTCTTCTGTCATTGATGGGGGATGGCGTATACCAAAAGATATAAGCATGCCATCTGGGCTGAACCTGATGTTTTCCAGGCTTCCACGAGGAATTGCAAGCGCATCGCAAACATCCAAGTCAAGGGCTCTTTCAATAGCTACACGCCTTTCCATAGTGAGCGGAGGACAATTCTCAACTGTAAACTTCTGGCGGTGGCGCGTGACGACGGTGTCATCCTTGCTTGGCGTCTCCATTGTCGCAAGCAGGGGAACAACATCGTCACTGGCTAACGTCCCAGCATTATATAACGCATTAATAGGTCTACCAACTTCTCTTGACTGCTTCACCACTGTTATTTCAGATTGGGCGCCCTGTAAGGTTGAGGGTGCAATTGTAACTGGAGGCGGAACCGGATGCGAGGGGTTGTACAGTGTCCAAGTTTTTGCAAATGTGCAGTTTTCAAGCATCTCTTCCACGTTCAACCTACTGAGCAAAGAGGAGTGACGAACACCAAACGTGATTAGCATGCCATCGGGACTAAACCTCACCTCCTCAACACATCCAGTTGAAACGCCCAGAGCCTCACTTATGTCGCTGTCAAGCACCCTTTTAATCTCGTCAAACTTTTCATCAGGAGGCAATTCACAATTGTCCACATATAGTTTAACTCCGTACCACGTGACACATGTGCCGTCCGCCGCCTGTGTCTCCTTCTTTGCTGCCAACGGAGCCGCAGCGTCGCACAGATTGTCCTCAGCGGGCAGCGTATCCGCAGTGGGCCTGATTACACGCACAAAGAGTGGTGGGTAGTCCTGAGAAGGGCGCTTGGCCAACCTCTTAGATGATCGTCTCCTTTCCGTCGACCGTGTCTGCGGTACATCGTGTACGGTAACTAGTGAAAGATTCATTTCGCGAAAGGAACTATTTTTTGAGGGCAATTTGGGCTTCCGCCGCCCATACAGCCTCCACGTGTACGGGAATGCGTACCTGGAAAACACTTTTGCGATGCGTTGTCTGTTCAATGTTATCGGATGTCGGACACCAAAGTCCACAATTAGGCTACTAATAGTAAAACACGCATCCACCACACATCCGCGAGGAAGCTTGAGCGCCTCGGAAACATCCTTGTCGAACGCATCCTCTAGTTGTTTACGCTTTTGCCTCAGAACACGGTCCCATTCGTCACCACGAAACCCCACACGATGCCATGTGACGATGGTGTCATCAGCCCCTTCGTCGCTCATCCAGTCCTGTGCAGCGTCCCTTCTGTTGGCGCCGCTGCCATCAGCGCGGTAGTCAGAATCGCCCGCGCGCGATCCTGTCCTGGCCCTCCGGGGCGGGGAAACAGCAGAACCCGCATCTGTCCTCGACGATCTTCGCGGCTCATATAAACTCCAAGTATTTCTGTAGGGAGCCCTAATAAGCAATTCGTTCGCCTCGGCCTTGGATAAAGAGGCCGGGTGACGCACTGAAAATTTCACCAGCATACCCCCAAGACGAAACGTCGCCTCCTCCACGCAACCACAAGGAAGCTTCAAGGCCTCAGAAACATCCTTGTCGAATGCTTCTTCAAGTGCCGCTCGTTTGTTGTTGATAACGGAATCCCACTCACTACCGCGGAACTTTACACGGTACCTCATGACGACTGTATCATTGCTTCTGAAGCCACTTCCAGACCTGGTTCGTCTAAACGAATTTTTCTCTGACATATTTTCACACTCTTCTGATAAAAGCGTGTAGGTTTACTTCCACAAGACGGACGCACGAGTGGTGAACCACCCGCTTTTGCTTGTTTGCTGTTTTCGTCCCAACAGCACAAGAGCAAGAGATGCCCGTGTGCTCTGCCGTGCTTTTTGTGTAGTGTTTGCGCGTGTGCACCTCAAAGTGATGGTTGCTGGGGGTACTCGTATTTGAATAGCAGACCCAATTCAAGCAAAAAGTAAAGGCGGAGGAATGAAGGAAGGGAACGAATATATAACTATATGCGTAAAAATATAAGTGCTGCTCGCCACGGGGGCTACTCAAACACGGTCAATGCCCTCGTACACCTCTTTAACCACCGGGGCGAGTGTGGGCTCCTAAGTTATGGTATAGTAGTGCTTACAGCGCCCACTGCTCCCTTGGGAAAATTCTTACCTTGTGATAGCTGCTGCTCACAGGATGCCACAAAGACACCACTACAAATATTCAAACAGCAGTGATATTGCACGTAACTATGCAACCTAACAAGTAAACGGATCGAATTGTAGTTAATATTACAGAAATACGAAAAAATCGAAAAATAAGGAGGACAGGAACGGATACAAACGACAACAGTCCAAGTAAACAGACTCACACACGCACACACACACACACGTCGAATGGCTTGTTCCTAGTGCGGCGAGGGGATGAAATAGAAAGAGAGAATAAAGGGAGGAAATGGGCAGTTGGCATGAGGAAAATGTCTAGTGGTTGCTTGTGTGTATGTGGGGACATCATATAAAAACAGAGGGGCAAGACTAGGAATGGGGAAGTGGGCCACGAAGATTGACAAATGCTAATGCTCTATTCAAAAGCGTTTATTCTGCTCAAAAACGGATTCGCCCCTGTCCGTCTTGCTTGGCTCTAAGCCGCCCAAACATGTTTTGGTGGCGCACCCAACTGCCTCAAGAAACTTCTTACCAAGAGCGTCCCTCCCATGATGAGGAGCATCAACTACCCACGGCACATCCTTCGTACTTAATGGAGCGTGGCTTTCGTTCTCAACAGAAGAACCATGATTCTTCCGCAACTGCAGTGTGCTTTCGTATGGCTCTGGATGAAGGGCATCGTAGGGCAAAAACAAAACTGGCGCCTCGCCTATGATGTCATTCGCTCCTGCTCGTATGTGTAATCTCAACAACCCGTCACCCTCCACTGAGGAAGGTAGGGGAATCCTTCTTGAAGGGGTTACTACGAACAGCTCCCCTTCTGCACAATTGATAAATGATTTGCTGTCGTAAAGAACTCCCAACTCGTAGGATCGAATAGCCAGCTGGCTTCCGTTCCTCTGCCACTCGCCCCACGCAGCGCGTGATAAATTGGCACTTGTGAGCAGAAACCAGTGGAGACTATCTTCACCCTCCGCAAGGCGCATGTAAGTTTTCAGATGAGGCATGGCTCTTCCACGCACGGGCTTGTTCACTGCCTCCGAAACCCCACGGTGACACCAGCGGTGCATCCTTGCATTTATGTACGGATGGCAACAGCGCAGTCGGACTGGGAGAGACATTCCACCGCGCCACCCTTCAAGCGAGTTCTTTACCTCTGACTCTGTCGGATACACCACACGGACTTCGGGCTCTGGACGACGGTCTGTGGCCCCGACGGCATGGTTACCGAGCATAGCGTCTTCCAAAGACTTCAGAAACTTTTCAGTCAGCAGTCCCTGCGAGCTAAACTGCCACGTCAAGATCGGCTTTCCCCCATCCAGAATAGGACCCATCTGCACTGATTGTACAACCTTCAGGAGTCGCCCCATACCAAAGGAGTAGGCCTCGCCTCCACGGTGGTAGCCAGGAACGCTGGCTATGAGTTCCACGCTTGCGCTACTAAAGTCAATGCCATCAAAGTGAGACGGTGGTATGCCCTTGAGCCCGTTTTCATCGGACAAAAGACCGTACGAATGGAGGTAGCGCCGCAGCTCGCTCCTAAATCGCTCCCCCCTGCCTTCCTGTAAAGTCGCAGACTGCGCTGTATATCTACCCTCCTTGTCTGGCGTTAAAGAACGTGGAAAGTCCTGCATGTAGATCCCTTGAGCCTTCATGTCCCAATCCTCTTCAATAAAGTTGGCTGTAAGCACCGCAACACGCAAGCCTCGGGAGTTTATGCCCAAGACTAATTTAGTGTGATGTACACCGAAGGGAAGTGGCATCGGCGGCTCTATTACAGTTACTCTCCCAGCACCCATGTGAGCCGCCATTGTGGAAGAAGCGAAGTGGTGCGCAAATCCACGCTCACCAGTAATAATAAAGAGCTGGCGCGACGTGCATGTGATAGCAGGAGCCACACGAAGAAGCCACTCCGGGTCAATTAAATAATTGGCGAGCACTACATGAGTCCATCTCTCATCCGGATTCTCCGCATCACAGTGCAGAATATCGCCCAGACGTATCGCTGAGGGTGATTCGGTTGGTAGTGCCTTAATTCTATTTACCCAAAAGGGGCACAATAGCATAGTCGGTCTCTAACCCCGTGAAGAACAGGAAGTGTTTCTACATGCACGGCATCTACAGTGTCCAGCAAAAGTTGTAAGGAAGTGGAAGAGAGAGATATGTTAGCAAGCATCCCGCTCTGCTGGCACAGCGACGCAGTAAGTCAGAAAAATGCCTGCCGTAATCCACTAGGAAACGCTGGGGTAAGATAGAAGCACTTGAAATATCGTCTATTGTACATAAAACCAGAAGCGATGAATGCAATGGCGAACTATATCTACATGTTTCGACAGGGCACTGTACCTCTCCCTTCTCAACTATGAGCGTGCAGTCCACAGTTCACCGCAGACGGCGCCACACGTTCCGCGAACCCTCAAAAGTCTCCAACGTTCCCAAGTGCACTGTCAGACATCAACTGAGTGATGCCACCGTACCAAGAAGGCGCCCCCTAGGCGGGTTCTACAAAAAAGTAACACTACTGGAAACAAAAGTACGAAAACGAAGCCCTTGGGATGCCGTGCACATGTCCAATCCTCAACGGTAAAACCTGCTTTAGGCCAAAGGCACCTGTTGAAACAATGATAGCAACATAATATAAGAAAAAAGGGAAAGAACAAGAAGAAAATGTACTGCCAGAGGGCTTTCAGCACCGTTCGAATTGCACAATGGCATATGAGCTCACCAGCCTCCCACAGAACGTGACAAATGATGGCTTCGGGGGGTGGGGGGGCTACATCACCCACGAAAATCCTCATGATATTACAATCACAGACATACAGAAGCATGGCGGTGGGTGAGTAGGGAGAGGAGGATTATGACGAGCATTGTGTAACTTTGCTAGTGTTGATGCATACAAAACGGTGGGGATGCCACATGGAAACTCCTTCCAGAGCAGACGTAAGCGGAAACTGAATGACATGGAGGTGTTGCTGTAGCACAGGAACGTTTTTTTTATTTTTTATTTTATTTGTTAAATATAAATATATTCATATTTCTGCTCGCTTTTTCCTTTTGCATTGTTCTGTTGTCTGTTAGCTTTTTTTAACTTTTAGCTGTGACAATCAAATGAGACTCAACAGCAAAAACCGCTGTTATGGGATTCATTTGTTCCTCTCAGGTCTAGTCCTGATGAGCGGCTCACACTACGTCGTTGCAGCCGTTCATGGACGGCGCGAGCAAGTTCGTCAAAGGCCTGCTCCACACCGACACGTGTTTTAGCAGAAGTGAAAGCAAGAAGCATGCGGCGACTTTGCGCCAGCCTTTCAGCCTGCTCCCTCGGCACAACCATATCAGTCGTCTGGCCATCCTCGTGACCATCCCCCGAGCACATGTCCGTCTTGTTGCCAATGAGCAGGTACACAGCACCACTGTCGTCCTCATCACTGCCAACCGGACGACAGAACTTGTCGGCCTCATCAATCCAGCGTTGTAGGCCATGAAACGTTTGAGGCTCACTCACATCGTAGACCAGAACGACAGCATGTGCCCCACGGTAATATGAACTAGTCAGCGTGCGAAATCGCTCTTGCCCAGCGGTGTCCCAGAGATGCAGGTTTATAGTCCTTCGTGTTCCGTCCAAGTCAGCCACAGTCACCGTTTTCACTCTAAAGTCGACACCAACTGTGGTCCGTATGTCTGTGTCGAACGTACCACAAGTGAATGACAGCATCAAAGAGGACTTGCCTACCCCACTGTCGCCAAGGAGCAGAACCTTGACAGAACCCTGGGCGTTGTTAGACATAGGAACGAGCACCTACCCAACCAAAAACTATACTCCTACAGCTTTTATGAGGGGCAGTAGGGCTCGGAAGCAAAGAAGCAAGTAGCGTTCACGTATTGCCTTCTGTAAACCACCGAGAAATGCCACGGTGGGACCCGCGCATCACAATTGGGGCATTGAATATGGAATGGAAAGCCTGCGCCTGTGTGATTGGGGGAAAGGAAGGGGAGTCGGCATTGGTATTGGTGTTGAGGAGATTCCTGAGTGTAGGAAAATGTTAAGAAGTGAGAAGTAGTTACGATTTCTCAGAATTATGAACGGGAGAAGGGAATGATATTCATTTATCTATAATCATGAGAAAACACGTAAAGTTCCGGGCCGGGGGGAGGTGGTGGAAGAAAATAACAACAGAATGAACGTAACATCGCGATGGCGTGCACTTCCCACACCTCCCCTCCCGATAAATTAAAAACAGGAAAGAAAGAAAGAAAGAAACAACCAATTCTCTAAAAACATTTCTTTCCACCACAGACGAAGGTGTGGACAGTCACATTCGCCTGTGAAATGGAGTGTCAGGAGGGAAAAGCAAAGGGGAAAAACTCTCGAATCTTCAAGACTGGTTCGACACAAGGTCAAAAATATTAAAGCTGTTGTGTATTTCTAAAAGTGTCAACGAACATTGAGTTCCTGGATGAAAGCGTCCGGATATCCGTGTCGGTCGTTTTTAGAGTGGGCCGCTGCCCGCGCGCATCAGCGATGTACCCGCGCCGAAACTGGGCAGACGGTCCACGAACAAGATCAGAAAGGGGCAACGGACGCGTTGGAATCCATAATGATCCACCACTGCTGGCATGCACTATATCCTGTGTCGCGTTGTCACGGGACTTTTTCAACAGGTCATGCTCAGCCACCATTGCATTTCTGTTCTTCTCCAAGAACGAACGCATTCTGCGAAGATCTCGCTCGTACTGCAACAAAAACGCTCCAATTGAATCCAGTGTATATCCTTTGTACATGCCACTTTCCACAATATTATCATAATCCTCTTCGTTTTCCTCTAGTTCCTCCCCCACTTCAGCGTCTTCGTCACTCTCACAGAAACCATGTGGTCCTGGGAGAGGAGATCCGCAATTCTCTCCTGAGCCAGTATTGCTTGTTGCATTGCGCAAGGCGTCATCCTGCTTCTCAAAATCTAAAAGTTGCAACAATGAAGGAGCCTGCTCCTTCTGTCTGGCAACAATCTTCCTGGCAGCCCTGTGAAGATTGTTCAAGTCAAACATACAATCGTCAATCAACTGATGGCGTACATTATCCTCTTCTTTCTCCAACTCCAACAACGGTTTAAGGCCTAACCGAAGTATATGCACGGCAGCAGAGTCTCTAGCCTCCAACAGTCTCGCATGATCCATGCCTTCCTCCTCCATAATGGCCAAACGCGCAGTATGCTCTGCAGCGTGTAAGTCCTCAATAGCATTCTTACGCTCGTGGACTTTACGACTAAGAAATCGATTTGCCAGCCGCCTTCTTGCCCTGTAGGCAAAAACAACGCTCTTAATAACAGCACAAGCTTCCCGAGCTTGGGCTTCTTCTTCAATCGTTCTCAACTTTTCACGCTCTTCTTCGCCTTCAAGCACAGCATTGTAATCAGTGACCCACAACTGTGCTATAAGCCCAAAGTCTTCCTTCTCACAACATAAAACGATGTCGCGCGCCTCCGACTCGCGCGCTAGAAGATCAGAAATCTTCTCCTGAAGCTTCAACATAGCAGACAGTTCTGCCTTCATTTTACACATCTCTTCCTCTCTGCCTTCCTCAACACAAAAACGAGCGCCCACTTCATCGGCAACAAGGAGATCCAACTTTTCATTAAACCTCCGAGTATTTTCAATGACAATCTCCTCATCCTCACCTTCCAACAAGATGTGATCCCTACAATACCGCTCCTCATCAGAAAGACGAGACCGCGAAAGCGCCTCCAGGTTCAGTAGGTCCAGCATTTCCTCCTCCAAATCACACACATTCAGAATCAACGTCTTCGACGACTTTTGGGCATTACATGTGCCATCAACGGCATCAGCGGCCGCCTTGGCTACAGTGGCATCGCCATCAGACACATCGTCAACAACACACGCTGGCAAATCGTCACCTACATCACCGGAACAAACCTCCACATCTGCCGGCTGAGCACAAACCGTATCAACATTGCACAAATTCTCGTCCTTTGGGGACGATTTGCCGCTCACAGCATCCCCGCCATCGGCACGAGCAGCAGCCAACATCTCATCATAAGGGGACGCTCTAACAGAAACACATTTCGAGAGAGGCGAACAACGTGAATGGGATTGCTTAGCGTCCCTGTCAACAAGTGACGCACTGCGGTCACATGGTAACGGTGAAGCTGGGGTGCTGCGATCTTCATCAGCATACTTACTTTGAGTATCAAAAGCACGGTCCAAGCCATCAGCTTGCACAAAAACAGGAGACGCGACACGCGAAGCAGCATTGTCCTTATCACCAGCAATTAAATGGGTGCCCACAGAGCTCGGGACACTACCATCAAATACCAGACTACCATCATCTGTAAAATCACCCTTGGCAACACTACGACGTCCACGGCGGCGCCGACAGCGATTGCGCTCTTTCGCGGCATTGCGGCTACGGCCAAGATTATAGGACACAACTTCAGACTCAATACACACTTCAATAACATTTTCTTCAACTGTAAGACCCTGAAGAGCATAGGCAGTACTTCTTCTACGAGCTGATAAATAGGCATCTTTAAACTGCTCCTTCAACTCATCATACTCATTCTTAGCAAACAACTCGCCAGCATCACTTTCATCAGAAACATCAACACCACGAAGAGAGCGCATAACTGCCTCCCCACGCGCATTCATAGCACGCTCAATCTCGCGCAGGGCCTTAGCATTTTTCACAGGGTCGCGGAGCAGCTCCTCACGGCGGGCACGCAGCTGCTGAAACTCGGCATCCTTCAGCAACTCCTTCCTCCAATCAGAAGCATTACAATAAGTAATAAAAGGAAACATTTCGACGAACAAATCACGTTCATGTTTAAATAAGGCCAGCTCATCAGCGCGCGCACGCAGCGCTTCCTCCAGTTCGGCAAGGCGTGGTGCGTTCGCCTCGGCGTCCTCCAGCGCGGACAGATGCCCGCCATACAGCTCCTGGTACGCGTTGTCCGAGCTCAGAGGTATCACGGCAAGTGGGACGCACTTGCGATCATCGTACACAAGGAACGGGTTCTGCGCACGCACCAGTTCGTTCGCGTCCTCACGCTCCCTCTTGGCCGCCATCACGGTGCGCGCCAGCTCCTCTGCACGCTGCAGCATTTCCTTTTCAGCAGACAAAACATCACGACGGTTAGAAGAATACTTAACACTGCGTAAACGACGACGAAGAGACCGACAAAAAGAAGAATCATCAGAAAGCGGCAGTTCGCTCAAGGGTACGCCAAGCACGCGTCGCGGGAGGAACGGGTGTTCCTCTCGGATCGCCGCCGTCGCCGCAAGGCTCTCCTCTGCCAGCCGGGTCACCACCGCGCACAGCTTCTCCTCCGCCGCGCAGATCGCTGCCTTGTTGCCCACCGGGTCCCGGCGCAGCTCGTCCAGCTCGTTGGATAGTGTGCGGAACTCCGACTGCTGCGTTGGCCGCACGTCAGCCAGCATGATGCCGCGAGCGGGCTCCTCGGGGAGAAACGCGTACCGCTCGCGCAAGTCCTCAGCACGCGCACCGCGGAGCCTCTTGGCAGCACGCACATCACGCGCAACACGGTCTGCAGCTTCGCGCAGCGCCCGCTCCTGGTCCGCGCGGGCATCGGCGTCGCAGGACGACGCGCTCTGCACGTACTGCGCCGACAGCCTCGCGAACTCAGGGTCCGCCTTCAGACACAGCTCGCGCAGCGGGACACCCCTCACAGTGGACCCCAAGAAGGGGTGTGCCGCCCTCAGCGCCTCCTCCTCCGCACACAACACCTGTGCTATTGACCGCGCTCGCTCCTGCAGTGCCGCGTCCATCTCACGCACAAGGTCCTGGTTCACGTCTCCGGGCGCCTTCGCGAGCTCCTTCTCACGCTTCAGTGCCATCTCGCAGAACGCAGCGTCCTCCTCCACGGGGAGGGCGCTCAGAGGCACGCCCATAGACCACGGCTCCAGGTACGGGTATGTGGAGGATGCGTGTGCCGCGGCACGCTCCTCCGCTGCCCGGGCCTTCTTCGTGTCCGCCGCAAGCTGCCCCGCTCGCCGCAAGAGCCGCTCGTACAACTGCTTTTCCAGTGGCAGGCTCGGTGCCCCGTCGCCGGGGACAAGCTCCCTGTACCGCGTCAGTAACTCCAGGAAGTACGGGTCACCGTCAAGACACAGCTCATCCTGTGCAACACCGTCCACAACATCGGGCAAGAAGGGGTACAGCACGGTGTGGTCGCCAGCAGCTTCCGGACAAGCCGGCGAGCGCGGAGAACTGCGGGCACCACGCGCAGACGCCTCTTTTGCCTCCTCTTCACACAGCTCCTCGTCGTCTCCGCCTTCCTCCGCACGCAGCCGTTGGGCCACTGCCTCCCCACGCGCATTCATAGCACGCTCAATCTCGCGCAGGGCCTCAACATTCTTCACAGGGTCACGGAGCAGCTCCTCACGGCGGGCACGCAGCTGCTGAAACTCGGCATCCTTCAGCAACTCCTCCCCAACCTTGGCCGCGTCGCTCAACCCAAGGAACGGACACTCATCGAGCAGCGCAGCACTCGCGCACGCGGCGAGGGCCAGCTCATCAGCGCGCGCACGCAGCGCTTCCTCCAGTTCGGCAAGGCGTGGTGCGTTCGCCTCGGCGTCCTCCAGCGCGGACAGATGCCCGCCATACAGCTCCTGGTACGCGTTGTCCGAGCTCAGAGGTATCACGGCAAGTGGGACGCACTTGCGATCATCGTACACAAGGAACGGGTTCTGCGCACGCACCAGTTCGTTCGCGTCCTCACGCTCCCTCTTGGCCGCCATCACGGTGCGCGCCAGCTCCTCTGCACGCTGCAGCATTGCATCCTCGGCTGCCTTCGCATCACCAGGGCCCGGGGAAGCGCTGAGCTGCGCAGACCGACGGCGCGCCAGCTCCCTCATGGCAGCGTCGTCGCGCAGCGGCAGTTCGCTCAAGGGTACGCCAAGCACGCGTCGCGGGAGGAACGGGTGTTCCTCTCGGATCGCCGCCGTCGCCGCAAGGCTCTCCTCTGCCAGCCGGGTCACCACCGCGCACAGCTTCTCCTCCGCCGCGCAGATCGCTGCCTTGTTGCCCACCGGGTCCCGGCGCAGCTCGTCCAGCTCGTTGGATAGTGTGCGGAACTCCGACTGCTGCGTTGGCCGCACGTCAGCCAGCATGATGCCGCGAGCGGGCTCCTCGGGGAGAAACGCGTACCGCTCGCGCAAGTCCTCAGCACGCGCACCGCGGAGCCTCTTGGCAGCACGCACATCACGCGCAACACGGTCTGCAGCTTCGCGCAGCGCCCGCTCCTGGTCCGCGCGGGCATCGGCGTCGCAGGACGACGCGCTCTGCACGTACTGCGCCGACAGCCTCGCGAACTCAGGGTCCGCCTTCAGACACAGCTCGCGCAGCGGGACACCCCTCACAGTGGACCCCAAGAAGGGGTGTGCCGCCCTCAGCGCCTCCTCCTCCGCACACAACACCTGTGCTATTGACCGCGCTCGCTCCTGCAGTGCCGCGTCCATCTCACGCACAAGGTCCTGGTTCACGTCTCCGGGCGCCTTCGCGAGCTCCTTCTCACGCTTCAGTGCCATCTCGCAGAACGCAGCGTCCTCCTCCACGGGGAGGGCGCTCAGAGGCACGCCCATAGACCACGGCTCCAGGTACGGGTATGTGGAGGATGCGTGTGCCGCGGCACGCTCCTCCGCTGCCCGGGCCTTCTTCGTGTCCGCCGCAAGCTGCCCCGCTCGCCGCAAGAGCCGCTCGTACAACTGCTTTTCCAGTGGCAGGCTCGGTGCCCCGTCGCCGGGGACAAGCTCCCTGTACCGCGTCAGTAACTCCAGGAAGTACGGGTCACCGTCAAGACACAGCTCATCCTGTGCAACACCGTCCACAACATCGGGCAAGAAGGGGTACAGCACGGTGTGGTCGCCAGCAGCTTCCGGACAAGCCGGCGAGCGCGGAGAACTGCGGGCACCACGCGCAGACGCCTCTTTTGCCTCCTCTTCACACAGCTCCTCGTCGTCTCCGCCTTCCTCCGCACGCAGCCGTTGGGCCACTGCCTCCCCACGCGCATTCATAGCACGCTCAATCTCGCGCAGGGCCTCAACATTCTTCACAGGGTCACGGAGCAGCTCCTCACGGCGGGCACGCAGCTGCTGAAACTCGGCATCCTTCAGCAACTCCTCCCCAACCTTGGCCGCGTCGCTCAACCCAAGGAACGGACACTCATCGAGCAGCGCAGCACTCGCGCACGCGGCGAGGGCCAGCTCATCAGCGCGCGCACGCAGCGCTTCCTCCAGTTCGGCAAGGCGTGGTGCGTTCGCCTCGGCGTCCTCCAGCGCGGACAGATGCCCGCCATACAGCTCCTGGTACGCGTTGTCCGAGCTCAGAGGTATCACGGCAAGTGGGACGCACTTGCGATCATCGTACACAAGGAACGGGTTCTGCGCACGCACCAGTTCGTTCGCGTCCTCACGCTCCCTCTTGGCCGCCATCACGGTGCGCGCCAGCTCCTCTGCACGCTGCAGCATTGCATCCTCGGCTGCCTTCGCATCACCAGGGCCCGGGGAAGCGCTGAGCTGCGCAGACCGACGGCGCGCCAGCTCCCTCATGGCAGCGTCGTCGCGCAGCGGCAGTTCGCTCAAGGGTACGCCAAGCACGCGTCGCGGGAGGAACGGGTGTTCCTCTCGGATCGCCGCCGTCGCCGCAAGGCTCTCCTCTGCCAGCCGGGTCACCACCGCGCACAGCTTCTCCTCCGCCGCGCAGATCGCTGCCTTGTTGCCCACCGGGTCCCGGCGCAGCTCGTCCAGCTCGTTGGATAGTGTGCGGAACTCCGACTGCTGCGTTGGCCGCACGTCAGCCAGCATGATGCCGCGAGCGGGCTCCTCGGGGAGAAACGCGTACCGCTCGCGCAAGTCCTCAGCACGCGCACCGCGGAGCCTCTTGGCAGCACGCACATCACGCGCAACACGGTCTGCAGCTTCGCGCAGCGCCCGCTCCTGGTCCGCGCGGGCATCGGCGTCGCAGGACGACGCGCTCTGCACGTACTGCGCCGACAGCCTCGCGAACTCAGGGTCCGCCTTCAGACACAGCTCGCGCAGCGGGACACCCCTCACAGTGGACCCCAAGAAGGGGTGTGCCGCCCTCAGCGCCTCCTCCTCCGCACACAACACCTGTGCTATTGACCGCGCTCGCTCCTGCAGTGCCGCGTCCATCTCACGCACAAGGTCCTGGTTCACGTCTCCGGGCGCCTTCGCGAGCTCCTTCTCACGCTTCAGTGCCATCTCGCAGAACGCAGCGTCCTCCTCCACGGGGAGGGCGCTCAGAGGCACGCCCATAGACCACGGCTCCAGGTACGGGTATGTGGAGGATGCGTGTGCCGCGGCACGCTCCTCCGCTGCCCGGGCCTTCTTCGTGTCCGCCGCAAGCTGCCCCGCTCGCCGCAAGAGCCGCTCGTACAACTGCTTTTCCAGTGGCAGGCTCGGTGCCCCGTCGCCGGGGACAAGCTCCCTGTACCGCGTCAGTAACTCCAGGAAGTACGGGTCACCGTCAAGACACAGCTCATCCTGTGCAACACCGTCCACAACATCGGGCAAGAAGGGGTACAGCACGGTGTGGTCGCCAGCAGCTTCCGGACAAGCCGGCGAGCGCGGAGAACTGCGGGCACCACGCGCAGACGCCTCTTTTGCCTCCTCTTCACACAGCTCCTCGTCGTCTCCGCCTTCCTCCGCACGCAGCCGTTGGGCCACTGCCTCCCCACGCGCATTCATAGCACGCTCAATCTCGCGCAGGGCCTCAACATTCTTCACAGGGTCACGGAGCAGCTCCTCACGGCGGGCACGCAGCTGCTGAAACTCGGCATCCTTCAGCAACTCCTCCCCAACCTTGGCCGCGTCGCTCAACCCAAGGAACGGACACTCATCGAGCAGCGCAGCACTCGCGCACGCGGCGAGGGCCAGCTCATCAGCGCGCGCACGCAGCGCTTCCTCCAGTTCGGCAAGGCGTGGTGCGTTCGCCTCGGCGTCCTCCAGCGCGGACAGATGCCCGCCATACAGCTCCTGGTACGCGTTGTCCGAGCTCAGAGGTATCACGGCAAGTGGGACGCACTTGCGATCATCGTACACAAGGAACGGGTTCTGCGCACGCACCAGTTCGTTCGCGTCCTCACGCTCCCTCTTGGCCGCCATCACGGTGCGCGCCAGCTCCTCTGCACGCTGCAGCATTGCATCCTCGGCTGCCTTCGCATCACCAGGGCCCGGGGAAGCGCTGAGCTGCGCAGACCGACGGCGCGCCAGCTCCCTCATGGCAGCGTCGTCGCGCAGCGGCAGTTCGCTCAAGGGTACGCCAAGCACGCGTCGCGGGAGGAACGGGTGTTCCTCTCGGATCGCCGCCGTCGCCGCAAGGCTCTCCTCTGCCAGCCGGGTCACCACCGCGCACAGCTTCTCCTCCGCCGCGCAGATCGCTGCCTTGTTGCCCACCGGGTCCCGGCGCAGCTCGTCCAGCTCGTTGGATAGTGTGCGGAACTCCGACTGCTGCGTTGGCCGCACGTCAGCCAGCATGATGCCGCGAGCGGGCTCCTCGGGGAGAAACGCGTACCGCTCGCGCAAGTCCTCAGCACGCGCACCGCGGAGCCTCTTGGCAGCACGCACATCACGCGCAACACGGTCTGCAGCTTCGCGCAGCGCCCGCTCCTGGTCCGCGCGGGCATCGGCGTCGCAGGACGACGCGCTCTGCACGTACTGCGCCGACAGCCTCGCGAACTCAGGGTCCGCCTTCAGACACAGCTCGCGCAGCGGGACACCCCTCACAGTGGACCCCAAGAAGGGGTGTGCCGCCCTCAGCGCCTCCTCCTCCGCACACAACACCTGTGCTATTGACCGCGCTCGCTCCTGCAGTGCCGCGTCCATCTCACGCACAAGGTCCTGGTTCACGTCTCCGGGCGCCTTCGCGAGCTCCTTCTCACGCTTCAGTGCCATCTCGCAGAACGCAGCGTCCTCCTCCACGGGGAGGGCGCTCAGAGGCACGCCCATAGACCACGGCTCCAGGTACGGGTATGTGGAGGATGCGTGTGCCGCGGCACGCTCCTCCGCTGCCCGGGCCTTCTTCGTGTCCGCCGCAAGCTGCCCCGCTCGCCGCAAGAGCCGCTCGTACAACTGCTTTTCCAGTGGCAGGCTCGGTGCCCCGTCGCCGGGGACAAGCTCCCTGTACCGCGTCAGTAACTCCAGGAAGTACGGGTCACCGTCAAGACACAGCTCATCCTGTGCAACACCGTCCACAACATCGGGCAAGAAGGGGTACAGCACGGTGTGGTCGCCAGCAGCTTCCGGACAAGCCGGCGAGCGCGGAGAACTGCGGGCACCACGCGCAGACGCCTCTTTTGCCTCCTCTTCACACAGCTCCTCGTCGTCTCCGCCTTCCTCCGCACGCAGCCGTTGGGCCACTGCCTCCCCACGCGCATTCATAGCACGCTCAATCTCGCGCAGGGCCTCAACATTCTTCACAGGGTCACGGAGCAGCTCCTCACGGCGGGCACGCAGCTGCTGAAACTCGGCATCCTTCAGCAACTCCTCCCCAACCTTGGCCGCGTCGCTCAACCCAAGGAACGGACACTCATCGAGCAGCGCAGCACTCGCGCACGCGGCGAGGGCCAGCTCATCAGCGCGCGCACGCAGCGCTTCCTCCAGTTCGGCAAGGCGTGGTGCGTTCGCCTCGGCGTCCTCCAGCGCGGACAGATGCCCGCCATACAGCTCCTGGTACGCGTTGTCCGAGCTCAGAGGTATCACGGCAAGTGGGACGCACTTGCGATCATCGTACACAAGGAACGGGTTCTGCGCACGCACCAGTTCGTTCGCGTCCTCACGCTCCCTCTTGGCCGCCATCACGGTGCGCGCCAGCTCCTCTGCACGCTGCAGCATTGCATCCTCGGCTGCCTTCGCATCACCAGGGCCCGGGGAAGCGCTGAGCTGCGCAGACCGACGGCGCGCCAGCTCCCTCATGGCAGCGTCGTCGCGCAGCGGCAGTTCGCTCAAGGGTACGCCAAGCACGCGTCGCGGGAGGAACGGGTGTTCCTCTCGGATCGCCGCCGTCGCCGCAAGGCTCTCCTCTGCCAGCCGGGTCACCACCGCGCACAGCTTCTCCTCCGCCGCGCAGATCGCTGCCTTGTTGCCCACCGGGTCCCGGCGCAGCTCGTCCAGCTCGTTGGATAGTGTGCGGAACTCCGACTGCTGCGTTGGCCGCACGTCAGCCAGCATGATGCCGCGAGCGGGCTCCTCGGGGAGAAACGCGTACCGCTCGCGCAAGTCCTCAGCACGCGCACCGCGGAGCCTCTTGGCAGCACGCACATCACGCGCAACACGGTCTGCAGCTTCGCGCAGCGCCCGCTCCTGGTCCGCGCGGGCATCGGCGTCGCAGGACGACGCGCTCTGCACGTACTGCGCCGACAGCCTCGCGAACTCAGGGTCCGCCTTCAGACACAGCTCGCGCAGCGGGACACCCCTCACAGTGGACCCCAAGAAGGGGTGTGCCGCCCTCAGCGCCTCCTCCTCCGCACACAACACCTGTGCTATTGACCGCGCTCGCTCCTGCAGTGCCGCGTCCATCTCACGCACAAGGTCCTGGTTCACGTCTCCGGGCGCCTTCGCGAGCTCCTTCTCACGCTTCAGTGCCATCTCGCAGAACGCAGCGTCCTCCTCCACGGGGAGGGCGCTCAGAGGCACGCCCATAGACCACGGCTCCAGGTACGGGTATGTGGAGGATGCGTGTGCCGCGGCACGCTCCTCCGCTGCCCGGGCCTTCTTCGTGTCCGCCGCAAGCTGCCCCGCTCGCCGCAAGAGCCGCTCGTACAACTGCTTTTCCAGTGGCAGGCTCGGTGCCCCGTCGCCGGGGACAAGCTCCCTGTACCGCGTCAGTAACTCCAGGAAGTACGGGTCACCGTCAAGACACAGCTCATCCTGTGCAACACCGTCCACAACATCGGGCAAGAAGGGGTACAGCACGGTGTGGTCGCCAGCAGCTTCCGGACAAGCCGGCGAGCGCGGAGAACTGCGGGCACCACGCGCAGACGCCTCTTTTGCCTCCTCTTCACACAGCTCCTCGTCGTCTCCGCCTTCCTCCGCACGCAGCCGTTGGGCCACTGCCTCCCCACGCGCATTCATAGCACGCTCAATCTCGCGCAGGGCCTCAACATTCTTCACAGGGTCACGGAGCAGCTCCTCACGGCGGGCACGCAGCTGCTGAAACTCGGCATCCTTCAGCAACTCCTCCCCAACCTTGGCCGCGTCGCTCAACCCAAGGAACGGACACTCATCGAGCAGCGCAGCACTCGCGCACGCGGCGAGGGCCAGCTCATCAGCGCGCGCACGCAGCGCTTCCTCCAGTTCGGCAAGGCGTGGTGCGTTCGCCTCGGCGTCCTCCAGCGCGGACAGATGCCCGCCATACAGCTCCTGGTACGCGTTGTCCGAGCTCAGAGGTATCACGGCAAGTGGGACGCACTTGCGATCATCGTACACAAGGAACGGGTTCTGCGCACGCACCAGTTCGTTCGCGTCCTCACGCTCCCTCTTGGCCGCCATCACGGTGCGCGCCAGCTCCTCTGCACGCTGCAGCATTGCATCCTCGGCTGCCTTCGCATCACCAGGGCCCGGGGAAGCGCTGAGCTGCGCAGACCGACGGCGCGCCAGCTCCCTCATGGCAGCGTCGTCGCGCAGCGGCAGTTCGCTCAAGGGTACGCCAAGCACGCGTCGCGGGAGGAACGGGTGTTCCTCTCGGATCGCCGCCGTCGCCGCAAGGCTCTCCTCTGCCAGCCGGGTCACCACCGCGCACAGCTTCTCCTCCGCCGCGCAGATCGCTGCCTTGTTGCCCACCGGGTCCCGGCGCAGCTCGTCCAGCTCGTTGGATAGTGTGCGGAACTCCGACTGCTGCGTTGGCCGCACGTCAGCCAGCATGATGCCGCGAGCGGGCTCCTCGGGGAGAAACGCGTACCGCTCGCGCAAGTCCTCAGCACGCGCACCGCGGAGCCTCTTGGCAGCACGCACATCACGCGCAACACGGTCTGCAGCTTCGCGCAGCGCCCGCTCCTGGTCCGCGCGGGCATCGGCGTCGCAGGACGACGCGCTCTGCACGTACTGCGCCGACAGCCTCGCGAACTCAGGGTCCGCCTTCAGACACAGCTCGCGCAGCGGGACACCCCTCACAGTGGACCCCAAGAAGGGGTGTGCCGCCCTCAGCGCCTCCTCCTCCGCACACAACACCTGTGCTATTGACCGCGCTCGCTCCTGCAGTGCCGCGTCCATCTCACGCACAAGGTCCTGGTTCACGTCTCCGGGCGCCTTCGCGAGCTCCTTCTCACGCTTCAGTGCCATCTCGCAGAACGCAGCGTCCTCCTCCACGGGGAGGGCGCTCAGAGGCACGCCCATAGACCACGGCTCCAGGTACGGGTATGTGGAGGATGCGTGTGCCGCGGCACGCTCCTCCGCTGCCCGGGCCTTCTTCGTGTCCGCCGCAAGCTGCCCCGCTCGCCGCAAGAGCCGCTCGTACAACTGCTTTTCCAGTGGCAGGCTCGGTGCCCCGTCGCCGGGGACAAGCTCCCTGTACCGCGTCAGTAACTCCAGGAAGTACGGGTCACCGTCAAGACACAGCTCATCCTGTGCAACACCGTCCACAACATCGGGCAAGAAGGGGTACAGCACGGTGTGGTCGCCAGCAGCTTCCGGACAAGCCGGCGAGCGCGGAGAACTGCGGGCACCACGCGCAGACGCCTCTTTTGCCTCCTCTTCACACAGCTCCTCGTCGTCTCCGCCTTCCTCCGCACGCAGCCGTTGGGCCACTGCCTCCCCACGCGCATTCATAGCACGCTCAATCTCGCGCAGGGCCTCAACATTCTTCACAGGGTCACGGAGCAGCTCCTCACGGCGGGCACGCAGCTGCTGAAACTCGGCATCCTTCAGCAACTCCTCCCCAACCTTGGCCGCGTCGCTCAACCCAAGGAACGGACACTCATCGAGCAGCGCAGCACTCGCGCACGCGGCGAGGGCCAGCTCATCAGCGCGCGCACGCAGCGCTTCCTCCAGTTCGGCAAGGCGTGGTGCGTTCGCCTCGGCGTCCTCCAGCGCGGACAGATGCCCGCCATACAGCTCCTGGTACGCGTTGTCCGAGCTCAGAGGTATCACGGCAAGTGGGACGCACTTGCGATCATCGTACACAAGGAACGGGTTCTGCGCACGCACCAGTTCGTTCGCGTCCTCACGCTCCCTCTTGGCCGCCATCACGGTGCGCGCCAGCTCCTCTGCACGCTGCAGCATTGCATCCTCGGCTGCCTTCGCATCACCAGGGCCCGGGGAAGCGCTGAGCTGCGCAGACCGACGGCGCGCCAGCTCCCTCATGGCAGCGTCGTCGCGCAGCGGCAGTTCGCTCAAGGGTACGCCAAGCACGCGTCGCGGGAGGAACGGGTGTTCCTCTCGGATCGCCGCCGTCGCCGCAAGGCTCTCCTCTGCCAGCCGGGTCACCACCGCGCACAGCTTCTCCTCCGCCGCGCAGATCGCTGCCTTGTTGCCCACCGGGTCCCGGCGCAGCTCGTCCAGCTCGTTGGATAGTGTGCGGAACTCCGACTGCTGCGTTGGCCGCACGTCAGCCAGCATGATGCCGCGAGCGGGCTCCTCGGGGAGAAACGCGTACCGCTCGCGCAAGTCCTCAGCACGCGCACCGCGGAGCCTCTTGGCAGCACGCACATCACGCGCAACACGGTCTGCAGCTTCGCGCAGCGCCCGCTCCTGGTCCGCGCGGGCATCGGCGTCGCAGGACGACGCGCTCTGCACGTACTGCGCCGACAGCCTCGCGAACTCAGGGTCCGCCTTCAGACACAGCTCGCGCAGCGGGACACCCCTCACAGTGGACCCCAAGAAGGGGTGTGCCGCCCTCAGCGCCTCCTCCTCCGCACACAACACCTGTGCTATTGACCGCGCTCGCTCCTGCAGTGCCGCGTCCATCTCACGCACAAGGTCCTGGTTCACGTCTCCGGGCGCCTTCGCGAGCTCCTTCTCACGCTTCAGTGCCATCTCGCAGAACGCAGCGTCCTCCTCCACGGGGAGGGCGCTCAGAGGCACGCCCATAGACCACGGCTCCAGGTACGGGTATGTGGAGGATGCGTGTGCCGCGGCACGCTCCTCCGCTGCCCGGGCCTTCTTCGTGTCCGCCGCAAGCTGCCCCGCTCGCCGCAAGAGCCGCTCGTACAACTGCTTTTCCAGTGGCAGGCTCGGTGCCCCGTCGCCGGGGACAAGCTCCCTGTACCGCGTCAGTAACTCCAGGAAGTACGGGTCACCGTCAAGACACAGCTCATCCTGTGCAACACCGTCCACAACATCGGGCAAGAAGGGGTACAGCACGGTGTGGTCGCCAGCAGCTTCCGGACAAGCCGGCGAGCGCGGAGAACTGCGGGCACCACGCGCAGACGCCTCTTTTGCCTCCTCTTCACACAGCTCCTCGTCGTCTCCGCCTTCCTCCGCACGCAGCCGTTGGGCCACTGCCTCCCCACGCGCATTCATAGCACGCTCAATCTCGCGCAGGGCCTCAACATTCTTCACAGGGTCACGGAGCAGCTCCTCACGGCGGGCACGCAGCTGCTGAAACTCGGCATCCTTCAGCAACTCCTCCCCAACCTTGGCCGCGTCGCTCAACCCAAGGAACGGACACTCATCGAGCAGCGCAGCACTCGCGCACGCGGCGAGGGCCAGCTCATCAGCGCGCGCACGCAGCGCTTCCTCCAGTTCGGCAAGGCGTGGTGCGTTCGCCTCGGCGTCCTCCAGCGCGGACAGATGCCCGCCATACAGCTCCTGGTACGCGTTGTCCGAGCTCAGAGGTATCACGGCAAGTGGGACGCACTTGCGATCATCGTACACAAGGAACGGGTTCTGCGCACGCACCAGTTCGTTCGCGTCCTCACGCTCCCTCTTGGCCGCCATCACGGTGCGCGCCAGCTCCTCTGCACGCTGCAGCATTGCATCCTCGGCTGCCTTCGCATCACCAGGGCCCGGGGAAGCGCTGAGCTGCGCAGACCGACGGCGCGCCAGCTCCCTCATGGCAGCGTCGTCGCGCAGCGGCAGTTCGCTCAAGGGTACGCCAAGCACGCGTCGCGGGAGGAACGGGTGTTCCTCTCGGATCGCCGCCGTCGCCGCAAGGCTCTCCTCTGCCAGCCGGGTCACCACCGCGCACAGCTTCTCCTCCGCCGCGCAGATCGCTGCCTTGTTGCCCACCGGGTCCCGGCGCAGCTCGTCCAGCTCGTTGGATAGTGTGCGGAACTCCGACTGCTGCGTTGGCCGCACGTCAGCCAGCATGATGCCGCGAGCGGGCTCCTCGGGGAGAAACGCGTACCGCTCGCGCAAGTCCTCAGCACGCGCACCGCGGAGCCTCTTGGCAGCACGCACATCACGCGCAACACGGTCTGCAGCTTCGCGCAGCGCCCGCTCCTGGTCCGCGCGGGCATCGGCGTCGCAGGACGACGCGCTCTGCACGTACTGCGCCGACAGCCTCGCGAACTCAGGGTCCGCCTTCAGACACAGCTCGCGCAGCGGGACACCCCTCACAGTGGACCCCAAGAAGGGGTGTGCCGCCCTCAGCGCCTCCTCCTCCGCACACAACACCTGTGCTATCAATTGCACTCTTTTATTTAATTTCGTTTCTATCGCTGCTTTATTTTTTTTATTTGCTTTCTTGTTGCTCTTCAGCTGTTTTTGCAGTTTGTTGATTTCGTCGTCGTTTTCTAGTTTCATCAGTATTTCCATGTTTTGTTGTTGCTTCTTGCTCAGCGAAGGGTACTTTTCCTGCAGCCTTTTTTTAATTCGTTTTTCGTATGCCACTTGTTTCTCTGCGTCCCTTCTTATCTGTTCTTCTCTTTTTCGTATCTGCGTTGTCAGACGGTTGAGAATTGGTAGTTCGTCTTTTCTGTTTTTTTTCTTGATGTCGTTGTATTGCTGGCTCAGTTGCCGGTAATAAGGGTCGTTCGTTATATCTTCTTTCAAGTAGTCTACAGGTTCTTCGACTCTTGAACTGATGTTCGTTTGCGGTGAGCTACTGTCACCATGCCTTGTGGGAGTGTTGGAGTCTATACCCATTGTGGTATGTGCGAGCTCCTCCTCAAGCTTTTTAAGAACTTCCTCGACGGCGTCCTGGTCATCCATCAGCTCGTCATGATCACTGACCAACTTTGCGATTTGTGGATTGTTGAGTATGCTGGCATCTATGTTGCGCCCCAGCATGGGATACGCCTTTCGTAGTGCGTCCACTCCTCGTAACTTTGCCTCTCGATCCTCGCGGCTGTCCGACAATATCTTCTGCACGCTTTGCAGAAACAACGGCGATACGTCGCCAGAAGTGTTCTTGCTGTGGTTGAAAATATCGTGCTGGTCACGTAAATGGCGAATATCCTCTAGTGAAAGCGGCTTTAACATGTCAAAAGCCCTTTCTATTATCTTAAACTCTTCAATGTCGTTAAGTGCCATGAGATCAGCCCTACAGGCCATAAGAAAGCGTATGCTTGCAGCACTGTCTTCATTAACCAGTGGTTGTTGTACAACGCTCCGGTATTCTCTCAACAAATCGGTGTAAGCATCATCATTACTCAAGCGCAAATGGCGCAAAGGAAAGCACTTGCGAGTGGTATATACAAGAAACGGGTTCTGTGACAAGACCTGGTCATCTGCGTCGGCAAGCTGAGTATCATTCAGATGACGTTTGATTCCAAGTTGGATAGCCCTGCAAATTAGTTTAGACTCCAAACCACTCCCACCTTCCACTTTTAGAGCAACAAATTCTTCGTCGTCGCGCAGCGGCAGTTCGCTCAAGGGTACGCCAAGCACGCGTCGCGGGAGGAACGGGTGTTCCTCTCGGATCGCCGCCGTCGCCGCAAGGCTCTCCTCTGCCAGCCGGGTCACCACCGCGCACAGCTTCTCCTCCGCCGCGCAGATCGCTGCCTTGTTGCCCACCGGGTCCCGGCGCAGCTCGTCCAGCTCGTTGGATAGTGTGCGGAACTCCGACTGCTGCGTTGGCCGCACGTCAGCCAGCATGATGCCGCGAGCGGGCTCCTCAGGGAGAAACGCGTACCGCTCGCGCAAGTCCTCGCTCTCAATCGCCTCTCTCCATAAACGGACATTAATTTCTCTCGCAGTGGCAAGAGCATGGTTCTTCATTTCTCGAATCAAGCGGTTACATCGTAGCTCATTCTCTTTTGGATTGCTTACAGAAAGACCTGCGTAGTACTTTGCCTTCTTAGAAAAAGTCTCATTTTCCTCCAAATGCAACAAAACAGCATCCACTCCCTCCACTTTTGAAGAGATAAACGGATACTTTTTGACGTGCTCCTCCATTTTGCTAACATAGGAGTGGCAGATATCATGAACACGCCTATTAGCCCGGGCATTTATTTTTTCAATCATCTCCGGCGTGCAGTCGGGTGAAACCAGCAGCTCTTGCCTCTTGGCCGCAATATCCATGAACTCGCCATCGTCCTCAACATTGAGAAGCTCCAGTGTGTAACCATAATAGCGGCGGCTGATAAAGGGATACTTCGCCTCGAGACGCAGGCGTTGCCTGTACTTGTGAGCGCGCACTTTCCGCGCCCAAGCATTCATTTGGAGCACCCGCTGCTCCATCTGATGTACCAACCCAAATACCTCGGGAGAATTCTCGCCATTCCTATCTTCCTCTGACTTTTTTAACCGCAGTAAAGCTACATAATAGTCATCCTGCATGTTGGGGATGTATTCAACTTCGATTTTCCTGGAAACAAAACTCTCGACATCACAGTTCAACTTTTTAAGTTCCTTATCATCACGACGACGAGCCGCAATAGCGCTGACAGCGACGTTCATGTCGGCTTGCAGACGACTGTCAGTACTATTCCTCTTCAGTTGAAGAGACAAACTGGCAAACCCTGGATCTTCATGCAAAGAAAGCGTCGACAAGCGTTGGTTGTGCGGCATCGGCGGTAGAAATGGGAACTGGCGATGCAACTCTTCATCATCTACAGCAAGGCAAAAACGCACCAGACTGGAGCGCTCCCATGCAGCATTAAGCTTTTCTTGAATAAGCCCGTCTAACACTACTACAGACGCATCACCTTGAGCGGCACGCAGGCGACGTACGCGCACCAAATCGCAGAGGTGTTGGTCACCGACCAGGTCACTCACAGAAACGGTGTACAGTTTTGAAAGTGGTAGCCAACGCGAGAACTCGCTTCGTATCTCGAACGTTTCCCTCTCAATCTCCCTAACACAGTCGGCAAGTTCCCGCTTAATCCCCTCGACCGTTTGGAGCGGGGAGTGTGACTTGAGGCACCTTTGTAGCCGATCATTCAAAGCATTGAAGCGGACATCCTCTACGACGTACAACCACGGAATTGGAAGCATTAGATTTACATACCCGCCATACTGGTCATTAAAGTCTTGCTCATGGCGGCTCAAGAAAGCTCGCTCGAGGGCGGTGTCTTTTGCCTTCTTAGCAACATACTCCGCAAGCGCTATCTCCACTCCCTTTTGCCTGGCACCTCCACCACTTTTACGTATTAGCCCGATCATTTCCATGAAAATGGCATCATCCTCTAGTCGAAGGCTCGCAGTTCTTATACCGTGAAACTCGCTTGAAAGAAACGGATACCGCTTTAGCACATCACCTTCTTGGATGTTGCGATGAAGCTCCCACAGGCGCTCTCTCATCGCCTTCTCCAGCTGTTTGCACCTCTCATCCTTTGAGGTGAGCAGAGCGCGCTGGCGTGCCAATCCAACAAATACCTCGTCCTCCAGTGGTCTAACCTCGTCAAAGGGAAATTCCTTACCACGGGTCGCAAGAAACGGGTAGCGCTGCAGGAAGCCGCGATACTCCACCTGCTGCTCGGAGAGGCACTGTTTCAGGAAAGCGAGGTTGGCAAGATACGCCACATAGTCCGGATCATCCTTCGGCACACTTGCCTTGGAAAATGCCTCCCCAGCCCTCCGAAGCGACCCTGTTGCGTCGCCGTATCGGGCAAGATCGATTTCAATCGCACCTCGGTTATTTTGTACAACCGCGTACACTCTGCTTTCCACTCCAAATAGCTCCACTGCCTTGTCTGACGCCTCCCGCATCAGCGTTATGCAATGTTCAGCATACTTCTCCTTATCCCACGAACGGTAAATGTGTGCACCGTCCATCATCAGTGGCGGTAGATCTGGGCATCTTGTGGGCTTTTTCTTACTAATAGCAATGGCTGTGAGGAGTACCTTAATGGCGTCCTCGTAGCGACCCTCAGACTCCAATTGCAGACTCAAGTCCCACAAGTAATACATGAAGAAGTCCGATGCCCATCCAATCGTACTAAGCTCAATGGAATGCTCAACAAGTTCTCTTGTACTAACGGAACAGGATGGCAGCAATTGCTTGCACATGAGAAGGCCCTTATACGGCTTAAGATGCAACCATGCCCCGTGTTCACTTTTTAAATAACCGGGAAGCTTGGCAATGGCATTGTAAAAGTGCTCAGCCGCCTCCTCCACCAAGCTACGGTATGCCACAACATCATCCACCTGATACAATGAGGCCACACGCAAAATCCAAAAACCATACTCAATATGGAGACGGCCCTGTGTTACATCGCATGTAAGCTCCTCGAAGCCGCGCATCATTTCAAAAGATAAATTTCTCCCATCATCAACATATTGCTTATGCATTGTAGCGAAGCATACTTCGCAAACATTCCGTCGCGAGTAAAGCGGAACAATAGCCCTATCCCCGTGCCGCTTGCTCTGGGCCCGTACAGTTTCGTGCACAAGGTCAAGTGCTTCCTCATACTGTCCCTCCCAGCAGGCAACTTTCCATCGCAATGGCAAACAGAAAGCATACCGATGACTGTCATGAGTAACGACGGTGCGATACGTCTCACTGAGGCCACGCACGTACTGCGGATCTATCAGCTTTGGAAAAACGTGAGCGTTGACGTGAGGGTGCCACTTCATCACTGTGGCGTTTTTCGAGGACTTTTCAATAACAACCCCAAGCAGCATACATACACGTCCCAAAATATCTCCTCTCACTCTCATGCGTATGTCAGTCAATACATCGATGAGACCTTCGTCCTCGTCCACTATACCATACTTTTTAGCAACCACTTCCAAGAAGCGACTGCGAAATAGGTCCAACTCTGCAAATACCTCTCCAACATGTTTGGAAAGCGTGGCAGTCAACACATCGTCATCGTATGCCACGCGCTTCCCCTGCACCTCAAGATAAAACTCCTGCTTTACAGACCGCGCGATCATTTCAATTGCCACTACCTGCGTAACGCGAGTAACCACAGATGGGTCATAGCGCTCGCATGTGGCGACCTTACAAAGTACCTGCTTCAGCAGGCACAGGTTAATACCAAAGGAATGTAGGACCTCACACAACTTCTTGAGGCGCTCAGCGATTGAACGGCACTCGCTGTCCATACAAGTGCGAACAATACTGTTGGTCACCTCAACGTTATCGAGAACAGACAAGGTGTCCTCATGCCCGTCCGTCACAAAGCCGCAGAGCCGCAACATCTCGTGCCGTTTCATGATGGTGTCATCTACAAATAACGGCGTTAGTGTCGAGTTGGAGTTTGTCAAGTAGAACCGTCCGTCCAGCCCCTCATACACCTCCAGGGTACCATCCGGAAAGGGGATGTTCAGGGCATCAGCCATGTGCAAAATCTCAGCCTCAACCTCCTTGTCATTGGTCGAGTCTGCACCATAGAGTCGTGTAGGCTGAAATGGCATGGGTATGAGGGCCTGGGCCAACACGGGCATACCACGGTAAAAAAACATACATGAAAGAGGCACAGTCAAAAGACGTGTACGACTCTGAAGTACAGCACGCAACGAAGCGACATAATTTCGACCAGATCGGCTATCAGGTAGAACGCGGAAAAAGATGTTGTCCACACGATAGCACTGTAAAAACTTGGGTAGCTCGCGCGGGCCATCATCGTCCAACGTTACGATCTGCTTTACGGTGTGGGCGGCTTCTTCTACAAACTCCTTTTCCACACGACGCAGCGCTGCCATACGCTCCTCTGCCTGTGCGACAGTGTTGTCCTCCATCTCCCATGCCAACTGGAATTCCGCATTCCAATCCCTGCTGTACCGCGTGATGTCAGCACAGCAGGCAAGGAACGGCTTGGGCGCTGTCTGCTGCATTGGAAAAGAAGCAGACTTTCTGATTGACAGTCTGTGGCGAGAGGCCTCCAGAACCGATACGGTGCGCGTCATTCGTTTATCTGTGCTGGTACTTGTACAATGAGAGTGTGGTGAATGTGATTCTATTGTCATCGTGTTGCGCGGACTCTCAAGTGACAACGCCACGCTCGTGCGGCGCTCTCTAACCTGTTGATCATTTGTGCGAACTCTGGACTTCCCGCTTCTTGTGCGTTGCTTCATTGTTTTGCTTTTTCCCCTTCCCCCTTGTTGTTAGAAGCAACCCAAGAAGAGCTCTATACCGTCTCCTACTATTTCACTTTCCCTCGTGAAGTGAAACCCTAGTGCTTTTATGTTTATGGCAAGGCAAAAGAAAAAAGATTTGGTAGATAATGACGATGATAACAATAAAGTACAATATCGATTGCAGGCGTGACTTATCATAGAGAGGCAGATGGGTAGCGTGAGTGCAGAATTGGTGTGGAGAGTAGGAGAGCGAGAAGTAAGGTGATAGAAATCAAGGGATTGTAGTGTGCCCGGGGGCTAATGCACAGCAAGTGAAGGGCTCAGGTACACAGCTTCTGGAAAGGTGAGTCCGTCTGTCGTGGACGTCTGATATTGGCTTCGTGCCCCTGGACTGTACGGAAGGTGTCTTCACTTGTCACACTTCATGAAGCCGATAACTTGCATTGACATTGTCCCATTAAGCTTGTCGTACGGGAGCTATTTCTGTAGATGACTTTAGCATGTTGAAATGCTCTTTGAGCTGCAGTGCTTACGAATGAGGTGGGGTCTGAGCCAGTGTGCTTGAAAAAATGAGTGCAGATGTGGAACTTTGAGGTGTGGGCACAGAGAAGCCAAGATGAAAACTGGAACGTTACTAGAAGAGAAACATCGTGGGTAAGTCGAACAGCGGGGAGGAAAATGACGAAGAGCGCGCTGTCGCAGCACTACGCAAGCCAAGAAACCCAAATGCTCTTGCAGAGCAAAAAGTGGAACTGGCTGGCACTACGTAGTCGATCACGGTCCAAGTCCCTGTAGTACTGTTCTGCTCCTCTTAGTCTCGCTGTCTCCCACCACACCTCAGCGCCAAAAACAACAACAACAACTAGAGCTTAATTTGCAAGAGATCGTCGTATTCACCATCGTCATCACCACGCGGTCGTTTCCGCTGTTCAGGTGCTTTTTTTATTGTCTTCAACACCTCCGCTTGCAAGTCGCTGCGCTGCATTATCGCCTGCAACTGCTCCTCCTCGCTTACACCCATCTTCACATAAGACACAGCACGCTCCAACGCATTTGGAGCGTCCTTTTGAGCCTGTTGCTTCCTCAACTCCTTCCAACCCGCTCGCCTTTTCTTTGTCTTTTCACCCCGCACAAACACAACAGGAACCGGTAGTGCCTGCGTATCAGTACAGTTAACTTTTCCTTCTATAAGCAACGTCTCAAAACTGCGCTTTACCTTTTTCAGTTCCTCCTCTCCAAATGTGCAGTCGCCCGAGTGGTCAGACACGTCAGCTTTGATGGCGAGATGACATTTGCGAGCGAGAACAGCGAGTCCCTTCCTTGCTGCCTGGAGGCTATCAGCGCGAGCCGCATCTGTGCCGAAAAAGTCGACAAAGACAGGCGCTCCCGAGAGGAAGCATGCGTAAAGGGAGTCGGCATGGTGCGGGGAGGTGGAGGCCTCCGAACCAGCATGGCGCAGTCCGGCGTCTGAGAGACGGGCAAGCGCCGCAACACTACCTGCTCTTTCCACTAACTTCCTTGTCACTTCGCAACCCACTAGGGCGCATAGATTTGGAAGCGTGTTTACAACGCTACCGGCCATTCGCGCCCGGTCCCTCTCACAGCCAACCACTACCACCTTGCACTCGAGCCCCAAAGGGTACAATATGTAGGCAGACTAAAATGCAAACGATAATGGTAGTGATAAGTGGATGAAAGGGGGGACAGGATGTAAACTCGGTATTGATAACTGCAGAAAAGATTATTTGTTAGATGGTAGAGAGAAAAGACCGTACAAGGAGCGAAGAGGGAAGGGGGGAAATGAAATGGGCGGACATAGACAATGATAGGTGACGCGCAAGCGTATGTGCATTCCACACACGCTTAGTCAAGCTCCAGTCGGTTGTCGCTGTCTTTTCTTCCTCTTATCGCTATTAACTAGAACTTTTAATTGATGCACAAGCTCATCACATTCCATCTGCAGCCGGCGTCCACGCTCCTTCTCACTTGCCAGTGAATCATGCGAATAGGGTGGCAACGCATGATCGGCGGCACTGTGGCTCGAAGGCACCACCGAGTGAATGGAAGAATGACGTAGCACCCGAACACGATTACGCTGCCACGAATCCCACCCATCAAGGACGCGGGGCACGAGCGGCACCGTTGTCTTCCCTTGTTCGTTGATAACGCGATCTCCCACACGAATGTGGGAGAAGGGTGGCGACTCTGTGGCTCCGCTTGCTAATCCTCTCGATAACAAATAGCTACATGTGTTAGGCACAATGCGGAAATCACATGAAAGCCAAAAGTTTGCCGCACCGTGGCACCATGTGGCCACCGCGCCACTAGATTCCACCACGCTGTCCTTCGCCTTGAACACCGCAGCGAGCCGATCAGCGGTTAGGTGAAGCTCGCAAATAATCAAATCTTCTGGGCACTTGGTTGTGTAACTTTCAGAATCGTCCTCAGGACCACCTATGTTCTCAACCACGTCCACACCGGTACCGTGGCTGTGCTTATCCGTGAGCCACGAGTAGCGTCGAAGCCACGTTGGGGTGGAACGCTGCAACAGGGGGTCCACGGGACGCATGTTGTCGTATAGATCAATCTGGGCCAACTGTGTACCGCCAACGAAACAAGACGTTTCATCTTGAGAAAGGGCCAAACAACGCACCAAGAACCCTGCACGAACATCACAGATGCGCGACCGCGACGTAGTATCAAATATGATGAGGCGGCCACTAATACTACATGTGGCCAGCCACGTTCCGTTGGAGAAGAAGACTGTTGCCGCTATCGCAGTGGTGTGTCCATGAAATCGTGCAAAAGATTCATCTGAGTTGCTCAACAAGTTGGAAAGTGGCTGCACCACTGCAGTCGCATCATGACCTGCCGAGGCGAATAGATGCGCGGCGGAGGCACTTAGGCAGTGAATGGGACCATTGTGAAGTGCTCTAGCGTACACACAGTCGCCAATAGCAGGGGCAACAGCCATCTTGTCACATGCCGTTGCCGTTGCTGCCCCATCGCCGCCGTTCGCAAAAGCAGAAGTAACCTCGCGCGGGTCAGCAGCTCCAAACACCAGCATGCAACCCGTTTCGGTACCCACAACGATGGCATAATCCAGACAACATACAACAGTCACACGGCTTCCCTGAAGTAAGGGCCGTCCAAACAATGCCTTAACGTCTATTACTGACATGGAGAAAGCGCTTTTTTTTCCCCTTCACTTTTTAATGCTGTTATTATGAGAATGTGTGCACTACTTTGTGGAAATTACAAAGTATATGATTGGGGCTGTGTAGATGGGAAGTCTGCAATGAGTCGCAGAGAGGAACGCCGTGGAAAAGAGCTCATGCCCAGTAAAGCAATGGTCAAAGAGATGATCAGGAATAGTGCTAGTGGACGTAATAGTTTCCACGGATTCCGCTCAGCAGCGCCCCTTCACTAACAAACAACCCCCATCCCCGGCGTCCCCACATGCTCTTCTTCACATGTGGAAGAGCTCCACACGACAAAAATTACGGCAAATCCCACTTAAAGTCAAATGCAGATGCCGCGTACCATATGCTGGAACACAGAAACGCACGCACGACGTCTAGTGTCTCGCGACCACACACAGCACGATTCGTGAGTATGAGTAAATGGGAGCGGGGCAGAAGACAACGGAAAAATCGCCACACATCAGAAGAGAGGAAGAGAGAGAGTCTGCCACTGCTTCTACCTATATATACGTCACTTTAAATGCCATATGTATCTTTCTTTTTTTCTTTTGCTTTACTCACTCGCGGTCCCTCCCCGTTGCTCGCCCCGCCGTTTCCCCCCGGCACAGAGCCCCAACCCTTAAAGTAAGCCTCCGCACAAAAAAAGAAGAATTAGGAAAGCGCTACTTATCAACGCGGAACAGCAAGTTACCAGATCCGGGTAGGAAGGTCACGTTGCGCATAGGAGCCAGTTGCGAGGCAATGTGTACGGCCGCCTCAATACGCCGAAGGTCAAGCAGTCCCTGACCGGAGCGCTGAATCGCCTCAGAGATGAGCCTGGCCGACTCCGCCTCACCCTCGGCGCGAACAATGGCCGCCAACTTTTTTTGCTCGCTTTCCTGCACAACGTAGCGGAAACGCTCCGCCTCCTGTTGTGCCACCTGCTTCTGCTCCACCGCCACCATGAACTCCTTACCAAACTGGATGTCAACCAGCGAAAGGTCTTCCAGCACCAAACCAAACTGGGAAACTTTGCTCTGCATCAGTTGGTAGATGCGAGCCGAAACCGCGTCCCGCTTCTGAATAAGCTCCTCAGCCTTATACCCGGCCACAACAGCCTTCAGGATCTCATTGCTGATGGACGGTAGAATGCGCTCATCATAATCCATTCCAAATTCTCTGTAAATCTGTGGAAGCCGTTCGACCTGCGGACGAAACAGAACGCGCAGATGAATGTTCACCATTTGTAAGTCTTTGGTGCCCGTCATGGTTTGCAGAACACGAGGGCGAATGCGGACGTTAAACCTCTTGATCTCGTCAAGCCCTATAATGCGGAACTGCAGGCCCTCACCGTAAACCGAATCCTTCAGACCCGATATTTTATTGTAGAGAATCGCTGCCTCGCCTGGAAAAACAACAAAACAGGAGCTGTACAAGGTAGCAGAAGCAGCCCCCACACCCACCATGAGTCGCTTGAGTATCTTCAAACTCATTTGATGCTCTTGTGGTTTCGCTGCTGTCGTTACTACTATTATCGGTGGCAATAACGGCGGCGCTGGTGATGACTGGAATCACTATAAAATGCGTGCGATATGAGCAGTGTCAAAGCTACAATACGAGAAAAAGCAATGAAGGATCAAGATTCGGTTGTTGCTGTTGTTCAAAGAAAAAATAAATAAAATATAATAAGCACAGAAACAGAAGGGAATAAAATGCGGACAATAAACAGTGCGCAGCACATCGTGTCGGTCTAATAACATCATACTTTTGGCAGTAAATGTGTGGTGTTTGATTGAATGCCTTTTCCCTCTCCCTCCTTTAAACAAAAAAAAAAAAAAAAAAAAAAAAAAAAAAAAAAAAAAAAAAAAAAAAAAAAAAAGGAGGGGGGACAAGAAAAGAGAGAACGACACTAAATCATTTCCCCCACTTTTTCCCTTTTCTTCTTATTGTTTTACTTTGATTTCATGCCTTTGTCTTTATATTGCTATTTAATCGCATCGTAGCTCCCCCCTTCTTCCTTCACACATTAGTACTTTCCTTCCTTTTTTCCTCCTTCACTGTATACGTCTCCTCCTCTTATGCTCCAAGAAAAGGGACCGCTAAACATGGGCACCAAGTTAATATGCTGCGGGACGGTTGTCGCTAATACCAATCCATCCCAAAGCCCATGACTTTCGGCGGTTAACGCAGTCAGCCCCTGGGAACGGGCAATCAACGGCGTTTGCTTATGCCCTCGTAATAGCCGATTAATGATGAACAGCGTTGTTAAACACTGCAATGACATCCGCGCCCTCCGCCTCTGAGTGATCTTCGCACCATGACTTCACTTTTTCCTCCTCCAGTAGACCAGCGTTATACAATGAAGCAACAATGCGACCCACTAGTCCCGGTCCTCCCTCGTTGGACATAGCCACTAGCGACTTCACCACTGAAAACGGAAGAAGCGGGCTGGCACTTTTAGGGGAAGGAAGTATCTTCTTCCAAAACTCCTCAATCAATGTGTCGATGGAAGTCTCATCCTTTTCATGCAGCATGCTATAGGCGTTACAGAGGATACAAGCTGTATCGTGGTACTCATCTGCACTGCCATCATTGTGGGTTATAAAGCGCAGCATGGTAATAAAGCGTTCACCAAACTTTGGCACATCTTCCAGAATTCCTTCAACAAGGGCCGACGCAAGAGCCATGGCAAAACCATGGAAAACCTCCTTGTCAGCAAGGAATATACCAACAATGAGAAAGCTGCTCCCCTCCAACTGAGCATCCACCTTTGTTGTCATGCAGGCCTCCCTTACTACCTCTGCTGCTACAGCTACGCTGATCTCGTGTTCAGTACTGAAATGATTACGGAACTCATTGAACTCGTCTATCCATTTCTCAATGCATTCATCTGTACGCCGTGCTACCCACTCATTAAGAAGTGAGCGCACCCGTGCCTTGAAGGTTGCCATATCTGGTACGTTGGGATCGCGGGCATCAGCGGGAGAGTCTGTGCCCTGCACAACATTACGCCAGCTGGAAAGATCCAAAAACCCTGTTGCTTCCTTCCCAGCTGCGTGTGCAGGGGGAGGCTGGCTCACGGGGGCACTGTCTGGAAAGACGAGGTGCTTTCCCTTCTTTGCACTACCACCACCACTACCACCCGACACGCTACTGGTGTTGAGTGTGATAGGAGAACGTGAGGCGCCCTTGTCTGGTAGCCGATGTGGATCCTTGTGTGTGTGCGCAGAAGTTCTGGGCACTGCTGCTACACGATGTTCCCAATTGTGATCGCGTCTCAGCTCTATGAGGTTCAACATCTTGAAGTGAATACGAGGAGGGTATACCTCCTTGTGGTCCTTTAGGCGTTCCAAAAGTTTAAAATAACTGTCCAGTTTTGGGCGAAGCTCTGGAATGGCATCTAGACTTTGGCCCACAGTGAGGAAGAGCTCTGTGAGAAACTCAATGTCATCACAGGTCGGATATCCACCCTTCTCAGCGACTTGCATAATAACCTGAATGATGTCCATCATCGTGTTGTGTGAGAGAACCTTGTGCATAAAGAGCTCACCAATGAACGTCATGTTAGCCAACTTGCGACGCATAAAGGCTGCACGCCGCTGCTCTGCTTCCTCCGCGTCCAGACCCTCAACTGACGGCACGTTCTGCCGACCCTGAAACTCTGACTGAGCAACTCCGACAATTGCATTTCGCAATTTGGAAAACTTTTTGCCTTTCTCCACACACGCCGAGGACTTAAGACTCACCTCGTATTGTGCCAGCTTGTAGCACACACCAGCATACACCTTACTATTCTCTGGCTCTTCTAGAGCCTTCTTGAAAATAATGCTCACAGTCAAGTTGAGCGTCTCGTCCGACGAAAAAATGGTGTTGCTTTGAAGCCGCAGAACTATCTCGTCAAAGTTGGCGGCGCTCACCTTGTTCAGTGACCCACGAACAAGCCGCTCCACCCATTCTTCCGTTGACTTGGCCGACCCACGAGCCACCCAAGCGTTGGGGCCACGCACAAGCTTTGTCTGCGTCAGTCTCTTTCTACGGCAAGCCTCCTCCAGAGAAAAGCCTGGGTACGGCGGCTCACAAAAAGAGGACCGCAGATCAAGGATCTGCTGAATTCTGTGAATGCGCATTCGATTCCGCTTGGAGCCAACTACCCGTATTGTTGTGTTGCAGCCGTTCCGCGTTTACACTACACCCTCAAAAACAACACACTGATGAGGTCGCACTCAAAAAACACGCCTTGTAACGTCGATGTTTGGTTTGGATTCTCTCGCAACTACTGCAAATGGGACCAAGTGGTATATTACAATACAACCCTAGTCTTCTTTGTCTAATCCTTTTAATCCAATACAACAGCCACGACTTTCTGGAGGCTGGGTGAGCCGGTGCAAGTCAATTGTGTGACTCTACACACTATGTGGTGTGCCAGGGGGAAAAAGAAGAAAAAAAGTCAGATTGAAAGAAACGAACGAAACGAGAACGAAAAACAACGGAAAGTGGCCGTGAAGCGATGCTTTAAATGGGTGTATACTCAAACCTGTACGGGTAAGTGCTTATTGTGAAGTAAAAAATAAGAAATACATCCCCTTCGTGTTGCCTTCCTCCTCTGTCCTTATTGCGTATTGAGCTGTGCAAGTGCAACTAGCACACCCACTAGAACTGCTAGCGAAACCTGTTTGATCGGGGCGATGACGCAGCATTGCTTCCAATTAAGCGCAACTGCACAGACACTACACTCGCAAGCTAGAATTGTATAATACGGTAGGCCTTGACAGAGTATATAAGCGAGAAAAGCCATGACGAAAGCGTCGAGAACAATGTGAAGAACACCGCTAAAGGTTGAGGATGTCATCGAGAAAGACGTCCACCTCATCGCGACCGCCTGAGACCGCACGTCCAGTTTTATTCCTTTTGAGTGGTTTTGTGTCCCTTCCGATACCACACTCCGTCACCTCTGCCGATTTCTCGGTGCGTTGTCGCTTTCCTGTCAAGGCAGCTAGAAGAGGTGGTGCCTGCAACGTGGGCGTTTGCCGTACTTCCACAGCCCTCGCCATACGGCGGGGAAGGAAATTTGGCTGCTGGCGCCCACGCTCCTTATCCACAACCACCGCACGGCCATGCAGTCGCTTCTTGGAAGTGTTAGCTATCGCACGCCGAGCGTCCTCCTCCCGTCCAAACTCCACAAAGCCATAGCGACGGCTACGCCCCTTGAAGTCAAAAATAAGCCGCACGCTCACAACACGACCAAACTGCTCACAAAACAAACGAATGTCTTCTTCCAACGTCTTAGGGTGTAAATTTGACACTACTACAGTGCACCACGGGTCTGAACGTATCTTGATGTCAGTAAATGGCTCACGACGGTTCATTTCATCGGCCATCCGTTTCAACCACAGGGTGCGTTTATCAAACACTTCTTCAGGTGGTGCAGCAGCAGTTGTTGGACCTGACGTCAATGCCGGGGCGCATCCGCCCTCCCGCCCGCCCGCTGCACAGCCCTCTAGGGGCGCGCGCGGTGGTGCTGTCGCTATCTCCATCGCGCGCTTGAAAAAAATATGGACGGGAGCGCCTGCTATTGGCTCACGGTATCGGCGACGCTTGGGGATATAAGGGAGTGGAGGTCTACTCTTAAAGAACTCCGCTTTCCATCGCATATGGGCGTCGATCCTGCGCTGAAGCGCTGCACGCCGTGCGAGGTCGTCACTACCCGGCACCTGCATAGGCCTGCTAGTGAAACGCCTGTCAATACACGATTCAACTCACTACGTGACACGCGATATGTGAAAATCAAAAATGAATAAAAATGAGGGGATAATCAAAGAGAGACGGGGCAGGGTTGTTGCAACAAATCAACGCCAGTTTCTGGCAGAATGCAGGTAAATGTCACCTAGGCAGCGGTCAGGTACGCGCGGTTTTTCATGGTCCGCATTAACAAGACTCATCAGAACCGCTACTGCGAGTGCCACCTCGAGCAGTCCTACTCAGCCACGAATAAATGCCAAAAACGACGGCAACCGATACTTGCATTACTCTCTTTCCTCTGTCCAGTGACATTTACAAAACCACAAACGTCTGCAACTAGACGCATAGTGAGTGCGTGTGAACTGGGAAGCGGACACAATAATAGGATCTGTTTGATTAAGTATCCACACCACCGTGTAGAGACACCAAGCAGAGCTCACTTATATGGTGCCCGCGCGAGCAGCAGCAGCACTGCTCACAACCCACGAACGCACGCGCATATTACCCCTTCCCCAAGCGTACACACGCGGCCATAAGCACAAGCACAGATGCACAATCCAATACGCGTACGCGCATATGATCGAAAAGAAGACATGAGGGGCGAAAAAGAGAGGGAAAAGGCATGTACCAGTAGTCTGTCTTTCAATTGATTGACATTTACATGCCTTAATCGCCCAAGAACGCGACAACCCACCAGAGGCACAGGAAAGGGCAAACCCTGAGTGGCATATGTATGTATATAAGCGGAGGAAGAAAGTTACATGAACCATCTTTGGTGTCGGGCTGTTAAAGGAACAACCCACAGCGGTGCTGATGCAAGATCATAAGGAGGTGGTTACAGTTCAGCGGATGCTTCAGCCACATTCCACCGAAGAGCCGGCCAGTGTAGTGCATTGGCCAAACGTACGTGTAAGCAAAAGAACGAGCAGAGGTTGGGCAGGCATAGCCGTGACATAAATACATGCGGTGCTCCCCAGAAACCAGGAGCAAAGTAGATCGATAAAGCGGTTAACTGTTAAGACAAAGAACAAGCAGTAAAAGCAGAAACGTCATATGAAAAAATGCGGAATGGATTCGGATTCGAACAAAATTGAAAAACAAGTAGTCATTCTCATACAAGTAAAATAGTGTTTGGGCGAGGGGTAAGAGGATGTTCCCATCGGGTTCAGTTGACCAACTAAGGTGCTGGTACTCAAAACTAATACATAAAGTTCCTGACTTACACCCGTAGATACGAAGCATCCTTTATCTGTGGTGCGTTAACATAACAGAAGAGCGTTGGGAGGGGATTCACTACAAGGCCCTCGCTGTAGAACCGCAACCACATGGCAGAAGAACGAAATATATCTAACCTAACAAGGATGCAGAGTTCACCAGGGGTTAACCGAAGCCCCGATCCACGCTTACGCCGAATTAGCTGTTCTTGTGCCTCCGCATAGACGGAGGGCAATATATGCCACTCAACACAAAATGCCAAATCGCTCTCATTTAGACCACCGACGGCCACCTGCTCTTTGTCCAGGCCCATTGGCTCGTTAAAAGTTGGCCGCAATCCAGTGAGCTGGCCTATGCCAATGACCCATGCCTCAAACTCAGCCAAGACATCACAGGCAAAGTCAAGCGTCTCTTCCTTAGCTCCTGCATCCATCTTCTTTCCTCTGTGTGTAATGCGAAAGCTCTGGTAGCAGACAGTATTTTTGGTTTCCTCCTTTACATGACCTAGGAAAATATTTGTGATGGAACTTACTGGAAGAACCCCTTCTGGAGCCAGCGAGCCGACCACAGACCACTGCAGCTGCTGCAAGCCACCCTTGTCCTTGAGGTATAGCAACCGCTGATGGGCTGACCCACTAGCGTCGTACTTCCTTATTTTACCCCCCATAATCATAAAGGACATAATGTCCTCCAACAGCGTTGCATCATCAAACTTCGTAAATTTCCGTTTATCTCTTCTATTACTATTACAGCGACTCTTAGGGCCGAGTGCCGTATCCCGGCGCATCCAGTATGGAAAGGGGTGAACAGCTCGCCCCACTCCAGCCACGTTTGCCCTGGCAAGCAGTGTGCCCAACTCGTGCTGCCGTTTGGACTCTTCCTCGTTGTAGACCGAGGCACAGCCACTTGCCACTTCCCGCGCCATACTAAGCCTCCAAACGTCAAGCACCCGCTCCTGCACCAACTGGTTTTGTATTTGATGTTCCTCCAGTGTTATCAGCAGTCTTATGTTTGACAGCATCAAACCACTGACTTCTAGACGCAGTTTTGACAACTCAATAATCCTTTCAGCGTCGGCAGTGACCTGGAGCCAAAACTGTGAATCCTCCTCCCACTCATGTGATACATTCACGTCTGTATGCCCATCGACGTTTTCTATAGGCTCGTCGCCAGATCCTTCAATCTGAAACTCAATTTGAGAGCCACTCTCCGAGTCCGCGACAGTAACGGCTTTACCATTGCCTTGTTCCCCTTCCCTTAGTTGGTCACATTCTTGCTGGAGTTTACGACGAGTATCCCGGGCTTCTCTATAAAGGGTTATTTCATTCTCTAAAGTCTCCTCCCACACACGCTGCTCATCCAATCCAATAACATCATTCTCCTCCAATACCTCGTTGAGGTTTGTGTACGTTGTTTTTGCGTACTGCTTCCAACTTCGCACAATTCCATCGCGCAGCTCGCGATGCAATGCCTTTCCCTCCTCACTTAATTCAAGCCCCTCACTCTTCCCTCCAAGAGCCGTCCTCAAAGTGTCACAGATAGTCACAATTGCCATGCGGCGCGCTTCAGAATCAGGAAGTCGTAGCCGAAATATTGTGTCGTAGAGAAGATAGTTCTCATCACTCATTGCAAGTTGGGGCACTTGTGGGACGAAGAACTTGTGCGCACAACTCGCAATGTGCAAATCTGCTACCAGTTCCTCATACGTGCGGAGCAGCAGGCGAAATTGATCCATTGTCTCCGAACAAGTGCTGGAACTCATGTTTAGAGTAGTAGGCATCACGTTGATCATCTTCATTTTATCAGCAAAGTGCAAGGAGGAAAGCGTTTCGTTGAGAGTAAGAACGGTTGGACTTACTGTCACAATGAGGACAATACAAGCATTAGGTGCGGCGAAGGAATCACGCAAAACGCTTGTCAGCTTTGAGTTTCGGTATGGAATGTGCTTGGAACCCGTATGAATGGCGTGAACGACATTCCCCAGGGCAGTTAGTGATGTGTTTATATTCTTTAACTCAGTGAAAACTACGTCATCAATGTCAGAGTGGCGCACCTTTTCACTGCCAGCAAGATCAACTAATGATAGCTTGCTGTAAATCACCGGCGCTTCTGGATTGCCAAAAAGCGGGTTCGATGCAGATGAAAAGAGAGGGTGGGACTGAAGCCTAACCCCATTCCTTTCCAACTGTGCAACACGAGCCTTGTCCCTCTGTGACACATACTCGGCAAAACTCAGGGGTTCACGACTCGCGTATGTGATGGGTTGTTGGAATATCTCTATGCTAAAAATGGCATGCGACCGCGATGACTCATCGTTTGCAAACGTCGTCCGCTGAGTGCGTTTAGCCGAAGCCTTCAGATAGGCACGAACCGCCCCTCCCAAATCACTCACCTGTGTATACGTAACGTTCGGGAGGAGGACAATGTCTCTCGTTATGCTTATCTGGAGTGGGGCCGCGTTGGAGGAGTCACTAAGCAAGTCACGCACCTTGTCCAGATGAATCTCCACTGCAGACAAGCCTACAACGGTGTGTACACTACTCGCCTGAGCTGACGCATGGTGTAAAATATCTTGGAGCGCCCGCAGGAGGATACCTGAATCACTTGTTATGAACTCTGTACTTGACTCGCACTCGGCTCTGCTGCCCAAGATTGTGTAGGTTTTGCCACTGCCAGTTTGTCCGTATGTGAGCACTGTGGCATTTGTGCCACTCAAGACATTGTCCACGGCCGACATGGCAAGGTTCTCGTATATCTCGTCCTGTGTCGTTTCTTCATCAAAGACTCCATCAAAGGCAAACGTGAATGTGCGACCTAAATCGGGATTCGGGTTGTCGCTGATGCGTAACGTTGTGTCCGATAGAACAGTACAAGCCATTTGTGCGCTGCGCTCTGACGAAAAAACGGCATTTAATGCGCCTTCAACCTTCGGCCGCACGCGTACACCGACGGTGACGGGGCTAGCAGTAGCCATTTCACCCTACTTCCAAATGGGAAGTCTAACGAAACAAAGTAGTTGTTACAAGATGAATGTACACTGGTACTTCCTAGATGCGTGCTGTGATGGAAACAAGTGTAGGTTTTAAAAGGAAGCGTGTAAGGGGTGTCGTGGCGTGAGGTGTTGTGGCATTGCAAGAAGGGGAGTTGGAACGACTAAGTAAGGTGTTGTGAGCCAGGAACAGTGCTGTTTCAGGCTTTGGCCGCCGTAACACGAAGCGCGCACTAATATACAACGGGAGCGCCTCGAGTTACAAGCAGGCATGAGTTGCGCGCCACGACATGGGAAGAGAACCCCTGTATATGCGAAATGATCTGTGTAGTTATAAGGTGATGACGATACCTTCTTCCATGAGTCGCTCAATGGCTGGCTTTATGATCATGCGGATAGTACCCTCAACCTTACTATTGGCGCCAGGAACCGAGGCGAAGTTAGACACTACACTGAAACTTTTGAGTGGATCACCAAAGAGCTGGACCTTTAACATGCGCTGTTTTACCAGCATTCGAGTAGATAGTATGTCTGCAAAGGAATGAAAACCAGAGCGCGGGTGGGAGGAACGCATCGAACTCCCCGACACGCTCTCGACCTCCAATGACGAAAGGGACACGTCGACTTGATCCAACGCCCCTGGTGCCCGCATCGCCCGACGACCCCCACCGCCAAGCAACACACCGTATCCGCAGCGACCGTGCGGACGTACAATGCATGACGGACGCGGGGGACGGGTGCGATCAGAAGCCTTTCCGCCTCTCTGCGTGGAAACAACGGGAGCCGGAAGCGGCACCCCGGTTCCTTCCCATTGTGGGTTTTCCTCCAGTTCTTGGACAATCTCTATAGCAACCATGCCATCGATATGAACATCCCTCAACGTCATTTCGAACGGACAGAAAAAGGGAAGCGCGAAGTTGTCGTCAGCTTCATCCCCACTTGAGCCTATTGTGTCAAGGTTAATCTCCAGCCCACGCAAACGTACAGAGAAGTCGCCATTATAACGCACCTTCACCATGATTGCAGTGCGCTCCGCAGACAAAACTCGAATGCCACTGAGGGCAATTTCAGGTGGAACAGAACCCAGGTTCAACTCATCGACACTAACAGTGCCACGTATCTGAGAGTCGTTACCACCAGCCATTGCCTCTCGTATTGCCTGCTCCATAGCAACACGAATCGCCTCTTTACTTTCCGGGGACCAAGTTTTGGGCCATTCCCATTGCAGCATAACAGACCTTTAACTGCTGTAAGAAGTCACCTCAAACTTCAACAAAACTAACTTAACAGTTACGTTTGATGCGAGCGTTTTTAAAGTACTGGGAAGTGAAAGAAGCTGATACCCGAGTACGTACTCGCAAGTCACACTGCAGGAAGTAGGGTCACTTCAGCAACTCCCATGTCCCGAAAAGAAAAGCGAAAAGAATGGGTAACATTTATACGCGCTGCGATATGATAAAGTCGGGGGGCAAGAGGATAAGTTGTAATCACTGACGGTAAAACTGTTACTAAACTTGCCGCTCACCAGGTGAGCGGCCGAACGGGATCACACTGCCTTGCATGCTGCCCACATCCAGGGCCTCCTTCCCCCTTGGCTTTGTGTTTTGCCCTAGGCGCCGCAATACAATGTCCCGCGGCTTCAATTTCCACTCAGTGCGCAGTTTTCGAAGTTGGTGGGGAGGTGCTTGAAGCACCGGTATGTCCTCATCATACAGCTCCCCGCTGTTCCCTTGTTGGACCCCGGCTGCCACTGCATTGTCAACAAAAGCACTAAACTCGCTTAATATGGGCGAATCACCAAACTCGGTTTTGCATAAGTCAACACAGGTGCGAGTATCAATGTTGGGTTTCAACTTCAGCAGTTTGAAGAGCCCAGCAAGTTCCTCAGTCATTGCAAGCGAACCGTTGAGAGGCGATGCGCTAGAATTTGCTAACAACAGAGAATTGAGCATACGCGTTGTTAGGGGTTTTCCAAAGCCTACAATTCTCTTCAGTGCACTGAACCCAGAAGCAATGGCACCAAGACGGCCACAGAGCTCAAGGAACTGATCATAGATGAGGGAAATACAATCTACACTACTGCCAATCTCCTCCAGCCGCCTTATCATTGCCTCACATCGTTCCAACATGGCCACACGTGGTTCATCACACTGGGCACAAGCCTGGAGAAAGAGAAGGGTCATCTCGGGTGTGGGGTTCACACCCTGGTTGCAGAAATGGTCGTAAATTGCGAGAGCAAGCTCCCCGTCACGCTGAACGGCAGAGTACATGAATGCAAGTGTGAAGAGAACGAAATCAGGCGTTAGACCTCGCTGAGTTAGCTGTGAAAGCAAATCCATGATGTAATCACCAAGACCGGCAACTTCGCGCACGGCATACACTAACCAATGAAAGCACTCAATGGAAAGGCGGATGCCTGATGCATCAGCAAACCCCTGTGCCTTCAATACGAGTGTTGGCTTCCTAAACGCACAGCACATTCTCATGTATGCCTCTAATGATGCGGTTGTTCGGGGAAGCTCGTAAAAGTCAAAAAGTGCCCACAACTCAAGGCCCTGATGCTCAAGCACCTCCAACTGTGATTCCTCTGTTTTGGTGATCACTGAGGGGTTCATTCCCTCTGGCTGAATCATCTCACTAACCTCGCTAAACGCATGCAAACGCTCCGCACCAACCGCACAGAGACTCATAGCTTTGTCTAGCATTGTAGAACGCGGCCGCAGGTTTCTTTTGATCACTTCCTCCATAACTTCCATCCCTTCCGCCACATGGTCAGTAGCAAGACAAAGAGAAAGTAATGCGTCAAAGAAATATGTGTTGAGTACAAAGGAATCAGGTGATTCCTCCTCAAGCTCCCGGGCCCGGTTGGCGTAGAAGTCCCAACCCTCCTCCCATTTACCACTTGCAGCAGCACAGAAAACCATCTCCGCATGTGTCTCCACTCCAGCATCCACAGGAGGTATGTTTGTCACAATCATCCTCTCAAACATTTCCACGGCACACTGAAAACTGGCATGACGTTCCCACTCATCTAGCATCTCAGTCTGATGCCGCTGGTAGCGGATCAGTGCAGCACAACTCTTGTCAGGAAGCGGGACTCGCTGGTACAGAAAATCGGTAAGGAGGCGACCCGGCGTGGGAAGCAGCCTGGCGTGGCGAACAAGTTTGTCAATGTCAAGAAGGTGCATATCACGCTTAAAGTAACCGTACCGTGCATAGCGCAGATTCCGTGCCAGAGCGGTCTGGTTGTAAATGTGTTTCATATGGGGACGATCGGGGTCTACCCACACGCGATGCGCCTTTTCAAAACCAGGCTCGCCGCCGTAAAGACCCATGGCGGCGTTTGTAAGAGCAGGGCGGTGCAGTTCACGGTACGCCGGAGAACGAATATGGCTCTTCTCCGCCAACCGCTCCTCCTCAGTGTCATCGAACCACAAGGGCGAGGAGACAACAGCACCTTCCTTCACGTTGGCCCGCTCAGGCAGATTAGAGGTATCACACGCAGCTGCACGCTTCTCCTCCATGTACTGTTGCGCTGCTGCCACTGCCATCGACACAAAACGCAATCGAGGGGCATACAACGACAACATCACCTTCACGGTGAAAAAAGAAAGGCTAACTTCAATTTTATTATCACTATGACACTTTTAATGTAATTCTTTTTTTGCGGCTTTTCCACCATATGAGTGGGGCAGTTTGGTGCAATTTTTTCAAAGGTAAAAAAAGGCAACAGTAAGAAGGGAAGCGATGCAGGAGGGGAGAGAGAAGGGGCGTGCAGAGGTGTACATTGACTAGTTACCTTCAAATTTTTCACAGCAGAGAGGCAATCATGGTGCCGCTCATACGGGCACAAGAACACCAAAAACATGAACATGGGCACGTAAAAAATTGTTGACAAATGAATGTCCTCCGCCAGCCCGTTTGGCCATGTCGTATCATCTAACGCACAACAGTGTACTAGAACACCAATCAGGCTCCCAAAATAGAAAGTGGTGCTCCTCCATCGGCATGGAGACCATAAGCAGCCAGGGCAAGTGACAAGTTTTTTTTTTTTTTTTTTTTTTTTTTTTTTTTTTTTTTTTTTTTTTTTTTTTTTTTTTTTTTTCGAACTCTATTCTTCCTCCGCTACAAACAAACAAAAACAAATCGGTTCTCGATATATATATTTTATTTTCCTTTTACATAAATTGATAGGATAGCTACAATGAGGGAAAATAACAGTAATAATAAACATAATTATGATGATGAGCCAACGACTGTCCATCCCCTTCAGCAAGATATGCGCGCACTTGTGGGTGATTAAAAGTTGTCTGATTCAAACCACTCCGCGTCACGGAGGCGGAATCTCAATACCCTTCTCTCGTAGCTCATTCTCTAATCTATTAACCAAACCGCGCAAATAACTCAGCTCAGCCCGCTGCTCAGTGATCTCACGCACTATACCGTCCTCCAATGCTGAGGCACCACTCACTTCAGCCGTGCGCCACACATTTGCTTTTCCTGCTAGCAACCGTGCCTCCTTGCGCAAATCGTTGATCTCCTTGATCAAAATCACATTTTCAGCAGTGATTCGGTACTTGTCACTACGGTTGTTCTCAGCGTTCTTGTTCACCTTGTTCCTCAAACCAGCAAGGTTACGCTCAAGATGATCACGCTCCCGATTGTACTCACGCACTTCATCCGCAGCAGAACGCGAGGCAATGGGCTTCAGTACAGCATTAATCTTGGTAGAAGTGTACTTGTCAAAGACAAGTTTGGCTGACTCTTTTAGTTTACGCGGATTCGACTCATCGTGAAGGTCACACAGTTCCGTCCATAAGCGAGACTGGAACTCTGCAAAACTGCGCATCGTCACTGCCAGTTTTTCCAACTCGCGCTCCTGGCCCGCCTTTTTCTGCCGAAAATTGCGTATCTGGAGCACAAGATGGTCGTTACTGCGGGCATACTGATCAGCCTCCTTCCCCATCTCTGCCAGGCGGGCTTTGGCCTGGCGTATTTCCTCATCACGGGGGTCAATCTGGGACTTGAGCTCCTTGATTTTGTACTCCAGTACAAACTTAAACTTTTCCAACTCCTTGTTCTTCTTCTTAAGATCAAACACACGTCTTTCCTTCTCCGTGATCGTCTCCCCTCGATCTCTGAACTCCTGTGTAAGCGCCTCGATGTCGCGTTTTGCCGCCTCAATTTGCAATTCCAGTGTGGTCTGCTGGCGCAACTTTTCCCGCACTTCCGCTTTGGTAGCCTCAAGCTCCGCATGCACAATGTTCTCGCGCGTAACCAGTGCATCGTTTGTTGTCTGCAGAACTGCTATCTCTTCTGATTGCTCCTTTCGGCGCTTTTCCGTGTTTTCCTTTAACTGTACCACCTCAACATCTGTAACCTCTTCTATCAGTGCACAAAAGGCATCAGTGCGCTTTTCATCTTCTTCTCTTTCGGCAAGCAACTGCTGGTAGCGGTCGTCTAACTCTTTTAAGGTCCTCTCCTGCAGTTCTTTATCCTCCGCTTGCTCAATTTTTGCCCGTTCGCGAATCTGGGCAATGTTCGCGTCGTGCTCACGCTGCTTTTCCTCAAACAACTGACGCAAGCGATTCGCACGCCCTTGCAAAAACTCAATCTTAGTGCTATAGTCTTCTTTCGTCCGTTGAAGCCCCTCTTTATCCCTCAACTCCATTTCAGCCATATATTCCGTAAAACGAATGGCTTGCTCGTTCTTTTCATTCATGAGGGCGTCGTACCGCGCAACCCGCTGCACCCGCTCATCAGCAAACTCACGCTCAAGCCGTGCCAGCTGCTCCTCATGAACCCGCTCACGCATGACTTGCTGTTCCTGCATACGCCGCTTCAGCTCATTGGCTTCGCCGTTAAGCTCCACAACCGTCCTAGTGGCAGTCTCGATATCTTTTCGCGCTGCGAACAGCTCACTCGAATACTCCACCTCCTTGTGGGGACCGCGGTAGGGAGCGATAACATCCCAAAATATAACAGCACCATCGTCACCCACACTTACCACCATCGAGTCGTCGAAGGTCAGAGCAAGGCGAGAAACGATGCCCGAATGTGCGCTGTGGGATTCAATCATGATACCGCTCGAGACATCTCGATCATTCGTAGTGAGACGCTCACCAAGATAGGTGTTGAACACGCGCACAGTCCCATCCTCGCAGCCGCCAATGAGCAACTTCAGCTTCGTGCTAATAGCCATCGAGTACAGAGAGGCGTTCTGGAGCTCGTACGCTGCAACCTGCAACAGTTTTGAGCGATCAAACTGGCGCAATTTCCGATCATTGCCAGCCGTCCACACAGTGCCCACATCTGCAACAGCACAGTTGTACGTCATTTCCTTCAGGACATTGTCATTGACCTTGTGAAAGTCGCAGAGATTAAACTCGAAGGCAGCACCATCAAGTCCAACGGTGATGAGCCGCGTGTCATCTGGCGGTACAAAGTAAATGTTCTTCACCTTCCCGCTGTGCCCGCGTAGGTGGCCAATCAACTCGCATGTGTGTGTTAGGTAAACATAAATGGTTGTGGCGTGGGCCGCGGCGAAGAATTGACCACCGCTACTAAACCGGCACTCAATGCAAGATCTAATACCAATGTTTTTAAACTCGCGTATGTCGTTGTAGTAGAGATTCATCATGCGCAGTCCATCCGAAAGTCCCAAAAGTAGCTGAGTGCCAGATGGATGCAGTGCAACACTGTGTATGTCTGACTGAAATCGCTTCCGTAGTTCAACAATACCCGTGATGAAGTTCCAAACAAACACGCAGCGATCGCGACCAGCAGTGACGACTAGCGGACGCTGCACACAGACATCTACGCCTACAACGGACCCTGAATGAAAAGGCTGTCCAATAGGTTCGAACACACCTTCTTCGGACTTAAAGAAGTCTGCATTTGGGAGGTTGAGTGAGTAGAGTTGCTTTGTACTAGTCAAAAATGAAACATATTCCTCCGCGGGCGGTGGGGAAAGTGTGAAAGAGAGAATCACCGGCACCACGTCACTCAGGGGCCCCATGATATCTATATCGTTGAATTTAAATGTGCGAACCTTTCGATACATCTCCTTATTGTCAACTCGCTCATAAATGCTAATGAGCCCCATGTCTCCACCACATATGAAGCCCTTGCTGCAGGCTATGAGTGCCGTGATGGGGATTCCATCTGAAGGTGACAGGGGCAGGGCATAGCGGACTTCGTTGTTCTCCATCAGAATGAGGTCACCATTGTCGGTTGATAGAATAAGCCAGTTTTCAGCTGAAATCCATATATGTGCAAGATAGCTTGTAACCGGTTCTCGAATACCGCCAGGCGTGCGCCGAAGTTGATTCCCCGTTTGTGAGAAGAACCTCACTGTACCAACACCAGTGACACAGACAAGGGACGAATCATTTGGGCATATGCTGCACTGTTTCAAAAGACGCGACTCGTTCGGTGTAATCTCACTCTCATCAAGGACGGCGCACGAAGCCACCATCTTCCCACGATCAACACTCCAGTAAACAACATTCCACTCAGGCTTACCTCCAAGGGCGACCAGGTTCTGACCGTCATGTGAAAAGCACAACGACACATACTCTGTTGAGCCAAGATCAGGGAGTTGTAGAAGTTTTTTGCGCTTCAGTTTTGGGGTACCAGTTGGGTCGCAAACATAAATAACAATACACGGGCTCTTGGAACTTTCTGCGACTGCCATGAGGCGTCGGTTGTTGGACATTGCTATAGCTGTAATCTTTTTGCACGTAGGTGTGCATTGCACCATTTGTTGCGTGCCGAGTTGCGTGTCAAGAACGATGAGACTCTTGCCAGCCACCCACACCACGTTAGTGTCGTCAAGGTACTGAATACCGCCCGCTACATTTTCACATACGCCAAAGACATGGCGGCGCTCAATCATGCGCGGTGAGCCCTGAGTGACGGGCATGATTATGCCTTCCCTTCTCGTACCCACTCTGAACGCTTTACACTTTTGAAATAATAATAATAATAATAATAATAATAATAATAATAATAATAACAAAAGTGATGTGGGGAAGGGGGAGTCAAATGATCAAGTTATTTGCTTCAATCTGTTCACCAACCCCCGGATGGTCAAAAAGAAATCTCAGGGTAAGAAAGCAGCTAAGTAATTGTGACAACAGCAGCGAGATAATAATGTAAATGCATAATTTTTCCCAGCGTGTGTCGCGTGGTGCGAGTCACTTTGCTGCAAAGAGCGATAGTGTGGACCTCATTAACAGAATGGCTACCATTAAAGCTAATCGAGACGAATACAAAAGCGTGCGTGTGGGAAAAGATGCCCATGAGATGCCATAAGGGTTAAATGAATTAATGGCAACGCGTAAGAGGGCCACGTGGTGGACTGCTTTCTATGGTATTTACGTGTATAGTCGGAAACTACTATTCTACGGCACAGAAAACATTTTATCGAGGTTAACGAAGAGATGATCCACTCGACGGTAGAAACTCTCAGCGCAGGCAAACAGCGGATCTACGGGCTCCACATCTGGGAATTGGTTGACGTCAGACAAAGTGTACAGCTTCCGATCAGTACCGAGGCAGCGCAAAGCAAGAAAACGATGAGCATATTTCACGACTGTAGGGCAACTCAAGGCCTGTGGTACGTCAAACATAGCTCGAAGGTATGTGAACTGAGATCTCAGAGCCCTTACAGATGCTTTGGTGCCACCTGAGGCATAGAACTGCCGAATAATTTTGTGACACATCTGAGTGAGGCAATTTGCGAGGTATGTAAGAGGAAGCGAGTGCCCACAGCTGCAGCAAACGTAGAGTTCAAAGGGTTTATCCGGGGCTGTGCTCCCGCTGGAAAATTTATCGCTGACGTACTTATGGGGGTCAACAGGGACAACCAAACGACAGTGTGTACATCGCACCTGTAGTGGCACTGCGGTAGGGAAACACTCCGACAGTGGACGGCTCTTGAAAATTGAACAGTGTGAAAAATCATCTACAGCTGCTGCCGTTTCATTCTCACCGTGTGCCGTTCGAACGTGAGAAGTGATTCCCATGGCTTCACTTAGCTGCTCCGCTACGAACCCCTGAATGTGCTCACACAAACGCATAACAGGAGGATAAAGCTGCGACGACAGGTACCATTCAACATCAACGCAGAGGCCTTTGGTTCGCCGAACTTCATCAACGTGATAGGCCTTGTCATCGTTGCTCTCACCGCCATCGCAAATAACATACGGAATTAGGTCACCGATACGAACATTCTCCTTTCGCTGTTTCATGCGAAGCGCCACAACAGCATGAGGGAAACCTGAACCACGATAAGACTCCGGCTCCTTCGTTAGGCTTTTGGAAATGACGAAATCTTCAAGGGGATACACCTTTCCTGACCGAACATCCTCTGCTCTATCCTTCATGTACCTCATAATGAAATCGAGGACATCTTCCCCACCTTCAGCGTTCAAAACTCTATTCAGCACAGCGTCTGAAATACGCTGTGACAAGGGGCACCAATCCCTCCTCACCATATCCAAACCCTTGACCTCTTTTTGGTACATCTTTCCCTCCCCTTGCCAATCAACAACGCTCAGTGCGGCATATTTCTTTTTTTTTAGAAGAAGCATAGCTCTAAATACGCCATCTATATCTAATTCCAAGCTTTGGTACTTCTGATTAACCTTGCCTTTTATCTCAAAACCCAAATCTCGAACTTTCCCGATGCTGTCCTTTATGCCCGTTTGGATCATCACCGAGTCCGTGTCACCATATATAACTCGTATTGAGGGAGATACTTGTGGTATCAGCTCGACAGTGTTCTGCAATGCAAGACGACCCTGGCGCGTAACAAGTTCAGCAAGTGGTTGAGCGTAGAAGCGTGAATGTTCGAATCCCAAACACCCATACATACTGTTAGCGGTTAACTTCAGGGCCTTCTGTCTAATCTCCAAAAGAGCAAGGTTAGCTGGGTCCTTCTCAGTTTTCATCAGACGTTTGATTTCCCTCCTACTGTCCACAAGGCCACGGATAACTTTGGGCAAAATACACTTGTGTGAGCACGGAGAGGGCAAACCGGTAGCAGCACATGCGCGGCAAATAAGACTCTCGGGTGGGGGAACTTCGGCAGCAACTGTACTCTCATCCCGCTCAATAGTAGTATAGCAAATGTTGAACTCCTGAATTAGTGATGGATAAAGCGAATTGAAGTCTAGAAGAAGTATATACTCCGAGTAAAGACCACTTTTTGGCTCCAGAACCATACCACCCTGAAATTTTGTTTTCCGTTTAGTCTCATCTTCATCATGACGCCCTCTCTTGGCATCAAGCTTCTTCCTGTCAGGAGTTACGAACTTCAGGTTGTGAAAGGCGTGAAGAAGCAGATATTCAATCCTCTCGGAGCGCGCACCATACAATGTCCGACTCCATAGGTTTCCTGCCAACGAAGTCAGTCGCTTGGTCAACGGGATTACATCAAGAAACGCCGCCAGGTTAAACGAAAGAACAGCACAATTCAAAAGCTGGAGAAGTATCTGACATATATCTGTAGATGACGTCATGGTATTCTTATCTAAAACAGTATTTCCAGGCTCAAAACTTCCCTGGTTGTCCACGATACCCTGGAGGCCCATCTGCGCGCTCAGGGATAGCAGCTTATAATTGGTACTTTTGTAATATTCTCTCGAAAGAAGATATGTATCAACAACGAGGCGCCCTATACAAGCCTCTTTCTCTATTGCCAAGTTAATGCTGCTACCCTGAAGACGTGGATGGCGTTTGATGTCTAGTCGGCCAACTGTAGACCAGTTGGGAATGTTCAGTTCTTGATAGCGATTGAGCAGAGTTTCTACTGTATATCCGATAATATTATGCCCCAAAATTATATCCGCATCAAGATCACCCAGAGTAGTTGCCAGCCATGTTAGTAGACCTCTTTCATTTGTAAAACGTTGCACACCAGGCAAGCGCTTTGATAAACAATAACTTTCCAGATCAAAAGGTAAGGGAGCTTCTGAAGAGAGTTGTCGAACGCCAATGAAACACTCTGACACGTGTGGTTTCGCCCCACCATCGACTACAAAATCGCGATAAACAGCGATGGAAGCACACACGACTTCATTCACTAAGCCACTTTTATCGAGTTGGGCATGAAGTTGAATGCTGGCGATCGTAAAGGGTGGTGAACTGCGCTGTGTCTCGTCCACTGTCACTGCCTTGGGAGAATGGACACAAAATTCCACCTCGCAATGAGATATTCGCTCCGTCGTCGGAACAAGATTGTTTACTTGTAGATATGATGGCCCCATTATTTTTTTCTTGATTAAAAACAACTCGAGCAAAGAACGTGATGCACCCACAACGGCTTGAATATGCCTCAAGTCCCCTTTGCTTGGAAACGGAGGGTACATCCCTCGATAGCTAAGCTTCGCCCAACGACTCTTTTCCCGTGGGATATTTGTCTCCTCGAACGCATAATAACGTTCGACAAACTTGATCCTCCTTTCCTCTATACGATTGTTTCGGCAAATAGTGTTTATCTCTTGAACAACATCTGCATCGGATGATCCTTCCCTAGGCAGCAGAAAAATGGTCCGTGTAACATTCTGGATCCTAATACAACACGAACGATGCACAGCTTTGCCACACTCTTCAACAAACAACCTGCCGAACAAAAACAGCGTTCCAGGACATGACAATGTGTAAGGCTGCTCTTTTGCATCGAACCAATAAAAAAGACCATTCTCGGGGGCCACTTTAGTGATGGCGTCATCTGTACGGCAATTGCTCTTCTTCGGAGCCAACAAAAGCTCAGTAGTAACATTAAGGTCCTCCTCATTTTTTTCCTTCACAACGTAGTTGGCCTCATTTTTTTTAAAGTTTTCACTCCTAGCTTGTACGGGTTTTTTAAACCCGATATTATCCTCGTAGACAAGGGTTTCGTCATTAAGCGGGACAAGCGGGAGCTCATCCGCAGACTTGAGAACATCTTGAGACGCCACATTTTTTGCAGAGGTCAAGGAGGCCAGTAGCTCATTTGCAGTTATAGTGTATTCTGGTGCATCTTCATTTTCGACGTCGTCATGTAATATTTTTTCAATGTCTACACTCATATCTTCCTCGTCATCGGCGGACATAGCTTGGTACTTTTTCAGAAGATTATCCATCTCGAACGGACTCATACACTGAGTCAGCTTCTGTTGTTGTTTTTGATGTTTCTGTGCACTTTTTGATGGAACCGTACGCTTTGGTGTCTTCCGCGTCTTTCGTTTTTTTGTTTCAGTAAGTTTTTTCAATTCTCCACTTGCGTTCAATTTTTTATTATCATCCACACAACCATCACCATCGACGCCATCATCATCATCATCATCATCATCATCATCATCATCATCATCAGAGTCTATCATGGCTTCCTCCCTAAGTCTACGCCACTGCTCTTCCTCCGATTCGGTAAAAAGCGAAGACATGTCTCCGGTCTTTTTTGTTCGTCCATTGGGGCGTGAGCTTACCCAGTCCTCCATCCTCCGAAATGCAACAGCCTTCAAATATTATATCTTGATTTTGTTTTATTGCGAATTTTTTCAATGCGTATTATCACATTAAAAAAGAGGGACAAAAATAAGTGAAAAATCACCGATAGGGAAGGTGGTAAGTGGTAATAACTGAAAATGTTGAATTTGGAATCGAAGGACTCGTATATGAAGATATGCGTATAAAATATTCAAATTGTTTTTTAGGTATCGAATGCTTCTTAAAAAGAAATAATAACAAAAGAGTAAATGATCACTACTCTTTATAACATATCCCAGTGAATCTGTCTAATTACACACCAAAGATGATGATTCTTACCCTAAAAAACGGAAAACGTACTTTAGCTTCCCATTGTAATTTTTACTTCTATAATCGCGTATAAGCAAATAAAATTCATTTTCCCGTATAATTTAACTTTTGGCAAACATCGGCAACAACATGGACATTTTTCACCGAAATTGCCAGTTGACGCACAAAATTTACAAGAGTCACCTTTTCTCCTCTGCTAAGGGTTAAATTATCACCGATGGGAAGTAGAACTATTTTAATGGCAGTTGCAAGGCCCATCGTCTCCAACTTCCCCCACGCACGGCATTTTTCACAATTTACACAGTCCATAAGAGTGGTTATATTGTGCATCATACGTTTCATTTGAGGGATTAAAAGAGAGGCCTTCGGTGACTGGAAGAACTCTGATTCGTCAAAAGTCGAGGAGCAATGCGAGAGACTGTTAAAAAGTTCGTTGAAACCACTGTGAAGCTTGATATCCTCTCCGTTTGCATATCCATTAGCCCCTGAATTGAAAGAATTTAAGTCCGAGATAAAAACACTCTTAGCCTTTGTAAGTGCACGGAGCGTAAATTGATAGAGAGTGTACAGATTGTTGAGAAACTCTGTGTTGTTTGTGACTCGTTTGAACATTCCGCAGTTTGGATAAAATGATAATTTATCACTGTTTAATAGGTCATGGCTCCGCAGTGGAGAATCACCTTTGGAGTCACTGTGGAAAAAAGTGGCAACGTGCAACGTAATAGATGTGTGCAATCCACTGATAAGACGCTTAAACAGGTATTGCTCCTTGCATTTACCTGACTCATTGTCAGTTAAATTGAAAACACAATTTTCATTGTAAATTGCCTGCCACACGCGAGATGCCATAGGGCCAGAATAACCCGTGTTCGCTTCAGGGTTTTCAACAAGGTCCACATACACGGCTTCGGTGCCAGAATTTTTCCAGTTACCCCAAGTATCAACATTTTCGGGCTTAGGGTGCTCATGCGACACACGCGAGTCGTTAAAAAATGGGTCACTCATATCATAAGGGTACTTGAGAGATTCGGGTACATTATTCTCATCACACGTACAAACCTGGCAGCTATTGGATCCGCTTGTACACAGCAGCTGGACGGCCCAGTAAGGGCACGGTTTTTCTAGGTTCACTTTAAAATAACGAAAAAATGGGTGCCTCGTGATGCTGTTAAGTAATCCCACAATATTGTCATTGCCCGATTTGATTCTATTGATACTACAGCAACATAATCCTTCCTCATGTGAATCTTTAGAAGAGTCACCTCTGGGAGATGGAAGCGTAACACTACTATTCAAACCCTCTATGTCATTTTTATTACGCCCTAAATTTTTCGCAGAAAGGTAAAAAAAATGACTGGCTAATGCAATAATTACAGAACCGAATATTATGGTTGAGCCCTTGACCATTGTAGTAAAAAGACTAGGCGTTCCTACATAAAAAAGGATAATCAGAGAAATGTCCGCGTAAGTAGGTTCCGGATAAAGGTAGCATGCAAAAACGATACATCCAACAATACTTGAGATGGACCAAATAACTTGGGCAAGGAACAAAATAAAATAAAACAGAAGGACTTTTAAACGTCTGGCTTCATTGTGTAACCTCGCTACTACGAGCGTTCCAGAATATTGAACAGATTACAATGACCACAACAAAGGAAATGCGAGTATTTAAGCAACTTTGCTTATGCGACACAATACGCAGCACTATTTTAAAGATGACATTTTCCGAAGATGTGCAGGCATACAGTTTACTCAAGATTTTTCCATTTTATTTGGATGCAAAAAAGAAAAAATTGTGATAATTAAGTAATAATAACAAAGCTGTTACAGGAGACTCAAAAACATTGAAACGAGAAAGTGGAATAGGAGCACACATACACGTATGAATAGGGAGAGATGATGTAACAAAGCGACTTTAAGAACAACGCTTGCATAAAACATAATGGTCCGTTAAAGGAATAGTATACCAACAGCAATATCAGTTTTAATGAAACAATGTGATATCCCTGGTGACGCCGGCCGCCTCATCGTGGCGCCAGGGTCTAGTACTCTGTCTAGGAGGAAGCCAAGCGCCCGCACCATGCCCGGTCCGACAGGACTGGGGCGGGCAAGAGGCTGACGGCTACCAGAGAGGAAGTATGCAGCACCACCGGCACTCTGGGGTGAATGAAGTTGTTCGAATACTTCCCTGCACGTGCGGGCGTGCTACGTTAGATGCGCGGCGGCTCCTGCTGCTTATCAGCGGGGACGTTGAGCGCAATCCTGGTCCTCAGATACGTGGAGCCCAGTGGAACTCTGGGGGTCTCTCCCAGGCGAAGCGGGTTGCCCTGGAGAGGAAGCTTCATGAGGACATGGTTTTGTTTTGTCTCTTGCAGGAGACACACCTGGCGTCGGCTGAGTGCGCCGCGCTAAAAATAGGTGGATACCAGCACGTGGGGCAGGCGAGGACGCCTCACGGGGGCGGGGTATCGATTTTGGTTAGAGAGGGAGTGGGTGTAGAGGTGGGCGTTCTAGAAAAGAAGGTTCCGGAGAGAGCGACAGTGACACTGAGGTTCTCAGCCAATGTGAGTCTAACGATCACATCGGCGTATTTCCCCAGGAAGGCAGACGTTTCCAGCGAGTCGCTGGACACCTTGCTGGGAGCAAGCGGGCCATTGGTGGTAGGAGCGGACGTGAACTCACACCATGTGCTGTGGGATCCGTTACGTCCGAGTGACGACAAGGGAGAGTGCATAGTTGACTGGTGCGTGCAGAACGACCTGTCGATTGCCAACACCGGATCGGCCACCAGGCGACAGCCGGGCACGGCCGCACTGTCGTCACCGGACATCACGTTGTGCAGAGACTGCGAGATATCTAACTGGAAGTCCACACTGAGCCCGGACAGTGATCATTATTGGATCACGTTCGATGTGTTCGTGGGCACCAGCCTGGACGTGATTGCTCCCTCCAAACCCGCCCGTGCACTGTACGCGTGGAACAAGGCGAGGTGGAATGATTTTAGAAAACAGAGTGACGAGTTCATATTCCGAAGAATGAAGAGGTCGGCCAAGGGCGCGGATGCCATGAACGAGGCGGTGACGAGAGGGATCCGGATGGCCGCAAAGAGGACGATTCCCAAGGGCAAGGGTGTGGCGCCGCCGTTCTGGACGCAGGAGCTGACGAAGCTGGACAAGATGGTACAGGAGTGCAAGAACGAACGGAAGCGGGATGCGCTGATTCGCTGGCGGAGGAAGGTGCTTACTGACACGGCGCTGGGGCGGTGGAAGGAGAATGTAGCAAAGCTGTCGGTTACGGAGTCGGCGAGCTGGAACCTGGTGAAGTCGATATACGCGCCGCGGCCGCTGACGTCGCCGGTGCTGGTGGTGGACGGCCATCCGCTGACCAAGCGCCAGCAGGCGCAAGCATTGGCCCAAATGTACATGGCCAGGTCAACGAAGGCACCACATGCACCAGAAATGAAGATACCGAGCACCAGGCGATGCACATTCCAACCCATCACCGAGGCGGAGCTGGATGTCGCGCTGCGGGAGTTGTCTTCTGGCACGGCGCCGGGCGAGGATGAGATCCACTGTGAGGAGTTGAAGCAGCTAGGCAGGGTATCAAGAAGGTGCATCTTGCGTCTGTTCAACTACAGCTTGCGTACAGGACAGGTGCCAGCCAAGTGGAGGCAAGGGATCATAGTCCCGCTGCTGAAGCCGAACAAGCCAGCGAACAGCATGGCGTCCTTTCGGCCGGTGACGCTTACGAGCACGCTGTGCAAGCTAATGGAACGCATCGTGGCGCGCCGCGTGAGGGACTGCATTGAGGACAAACTGCAGCCACAGCAGGCAGGATTCAGGCCGGCGCGTTCGACGCTAGATACGCTCATGCAGGTGACAAGTGCTGTGCGGCGAAGGAAGGATGGCGAGAAGACGGCGGCGGTGTTCATTGACTATGCGCGCGCCTTCGACTCCGTTGATCACGGCTGCATTGTCAAGGAGCTACTGTCCTTTGGCGTAGAAAAGCATCTGGTAGCGTGGATCGCTGGCTTCCTGAAGGGGCGCACGGCGAAGGTGAGGGTGAACAACGTGTTGTCGGAGGATATCAGCCTCACCTGTGGTGTCCCTCAAGGGTCGGTGCTGGGACCACTGCTGTTCATTGTCACGGTAGATTCGCTGAGCAAGCGACTCAACTGCATCCCTGGGCTGCAGCATGGTTTCTTTGCGGACGACCTCACAATTGTGTGCACAAGCGCTGATCTGAGTGAAATCCAGCAGACCATCCAGCAGGGATTGGACTGCATCACGAACTGGTCGGCGGAGTACTACATGGAGGTGTCGGCGGAGAAGACTGAGTACACGCTATTTGGTGCGCGGGAAACGAACCTTTTGAGTCTGAAAGTAGGAGAGACTGCACTAAAGGAGGAACGCACGCCGAAGTTGCTTGGTCTTACCATGCAGCCGCACAAGGGCCTGAGCAAGCATGTGATGTGCATGAAGGCGGCGGCCAACACACGTCTCTTGCAGCTCAGAGCAGTGGCGTCGCCTGAGTGGGGTCCGGATAGGGAGAAGCTGCGCGCATTTTACCTTGCACTGGTACAGGCCAAGATGTGCTACGGAGTTGCGTCGTGGTGGTTCGATACTTCACTGTCAGATCGAGAGCGGCTGGAGAGGGTTCAGACACAGGCGGCGCACATAGTGGCGGGTATTCCAAAAGCTGCCAACCGGGAGGATGCCCTGCGCGAGGCGCGGCTGAAGCCGATCAACGAGGTGGCACATCGGAGAGCGTTGGAATATTACCTGCGATTGAAGGCCAAAGGTCCAGTGCATGCGAAAGTGGCGGACAGCATCTTCCCGCCCGAACACCCGATCCACGTCAGGCTTGCGAAGGTGCAGCACTTGTACAGCGTCATTGATAGCCCCGAAAAACCACACGACGCGACGGTGTTGCAGTGGGCCAGGCGGGTTCATTTCAACATCACCACGCCGGGCGGCCTCAAGGCGGACGCACCAGAGAAGGACAAGAAGGTGCACACTATGCGACGCGTGCAGCGGTTCAGGGACTTTGACTATCAGGTGTGGACGGACGGGTCGGTGGTGCTAGATGTCTCGTCAGGAGCCGGAGCGCTGGTATACCCGAAGGAAGGTCGGCGTGAGAAGGTGGTGCTGGGAGCTGGGTCGCTTGCCTGCAGCTACCGTGCTGAATGTGTGGCGATGGAAGCAGGCTTGAAGAGGCTCGTGGAAGTCATTGAGCTGAGTAAGACACACAGGACGCGGGTGGTGGCATTCACAGACTCGCTGTCGCTGCTGATGGCGTTGAACACTGGTCCTGCAGCGGTGGAGGACGCGATACTGAGGCGCATCTGGGACCTCATACTGCGCATTGTGCGGCTCCGCGTGTCCGTCAACTTCCAGTTTGTCTTCTCGCATTGCGGTGTGCCACGAAACGAGGCGGCAGACAAGGCAGCTGAGCAGGGAAACGCGAAGCCGCAGTCCTATCCGGCGTGGATCACAGACATCGTCACTGGTGTGGAGAGGCAGGTGCGGAACGAGATGTACAGGGCCTTTGAGGAGGGTCGGATGCCACGCACGCATCGCAGTGCGCTTCTCGATCACGTCCGGCCAGCACCAAAGCACACCAAGGTAGATCGTCTGGGTGAGTCGTTGTTGGCGCAGTTCAGAACGGGCACCTCGAAGCATTTCGGGTGGCTACATAGGGTGCTCACACGCAAGATGGACCAGCTGGAGTGCAGATGGTGCAGCGCCCAGGACGCAACGAGGGACGCAGCAGAGGAACACCCTTCGCCAGTGACAGTGGCAGACAGCGAGGCTGCACCCGACCTTGGGATAGCGACCAGGCAGAGCGACCCAATAATCTGCCCGTTATGCAACATGGTCTGTGCGCGTCGGCAGGCAGGTGTAGTGCACCTAGTAAAGATTCATGGTCTGGAGAGGGATTGTGCATTGGCACTGACCAAGAAAGCTAGGCGCGCAGCACTGACGTACAAGAATGGATACACCTGCCATGTGTGCGGGGAGGACTTTGAGCGGCGGGGGTTACTTGTGGAGCACATGGCAACGCACCCACCGGATGTGGTGCCAACTGTCGAGAAACGCCCAAAAAGACCCAGGGAAGACGACACGGCCGACGATGGCAACGCGCTCAAGTGCCCCTGGTGCGCGAAGAAGTATACAGCGCACGCGTGGCTGCGGAAGCACATGTTACAGAAGCACCCGGAGAAGCAGTTGTCGAGAGGAGGCGAAGAGGCTCAAGATGCCCTCGTGAGTGATGGTGAGGCAGAGCAGGAGGAGCAGCAGCAGACGGAATTTGTATGCCAGCAGTGCCATCGCGTCCTCAAGAGCAAGACGTGGCTCACCAGGCACAAGTGCGAACCCACCTCTATCATAAACTCGGAAGACTCGAACGTGGCGGAGCAGTCAGTCACAGCAGCGTGTCCCATTTGTAGCAAGGAGTATCACTATAGGTGGCTGCTGCGGCATATGCTGACGAAGCATCCGGGCCACGACGAGTCATTACGTCCTCAGCCACGCGCGAAGACCAAGCGAAAGGAGATGAGATCAGAGGCTCAGTCACAGGGTGAAGGGAGTGGGCCATTGGGGCCGGCAGGGGATGGGGACGGGGATGCGGAGAGACCGCGGATACGTCCCCGATTGGGTCGCCACACTGAAGAGGAAGAAGGGAGAGATTATGTGTGTGGCAGATGCGGCAGCGCGTACAAACAGTGGTACTCACTGGTGTGGCACACGCGCACGCATCATAGAAACGCTACGACAGTGAAGCGGAAAATGAAGGACGGTACGGTAGCGGTGACACCCCTCTTGCAACGATCACTCCAATGCCCATACTGCCCAATGAAGTGTGCGCTAAAACAGTACCTCACAATGCACCTGCAGGCGAAGCATGGCCAACCGAGACGGGAGGCCAGGCACAACTCGCTGAAGGTGGAGTGCAGGGAGTCTGCGGCGCACCTCCTGGAGTGCCCAAGCTTGCGAGAGCTAAGGAAGAAGCACGGTCTGGAAACCCTGAAGGACGGGGAGTTGTTCTTCAGTGCTCAACTGGCCAGCTTCTTGAAGGAACTCTTCAAACTGGAGAGCCCATCCGCCCCCACACCTGACGAATCAGAATTGAGACCTGCTCGAGCCGTAAAAAGGCATCGCTCGCCCACGGAGCTGGATACCACCTACCCCCCCTCTGCGGTAGCGAAGCGGATTGGGGTGTGCACTGCAAGAGGCATGCGGAAGCGTGTCCGGGAAGCCGACTCGCCATCCAAGGCAATCTGCTTCAAAGTTCCGCTGGATGAAGCGAGGATGAGATCGGGGCTGCGTTCAACGTCCCCTGCTGGTCTGCAGAGTCGGGGGAGCAGCCGTGAGTCTAGCGCAGCACGAGCAGATTAAAAGCACAATGAAAAAAAAAAAAAAAAAAAACAATGTGATATCCCTGGTGACGCCGGCCGCCTCATCGTGGCGCCAGGGTCTAGTACTCTGTCTAGGAGGAAGCCAAGCGCCCGCACCATGCCCGGTCCGACAGGACTGGGGCGGGCAAGAGGCTGACGGCTACCAGAGAGGAAGTATGCAGCACCACCGGCACTCTGGGGTGAATGAAGTTGTTCGAATACTTCCCTGCACGTGCGGGCGTGCTACGTTAGATGCGCGGCGGCTCCTGCTGCTTATCAGCGGGGACGTTGAGCGCAATCCTGGTCCTCAGATACGTGGAGCCCAGTGGAACTCTGGGGGTCTCTCCCAGGCGAAGCGGGTTGCCCTGGAGAGGAAGCTTCATGAGGACATGGTTTTGTTTTGTCTCTTGCAGGAGACACACCTGGCGTCGGCTGAGTGCGCCGCGCTAAAAATAGGTGGATACCAGCACGTGGGGCAGGCGAGGACGCCTCACGGGGGCGGGGTATCGATTTTGGTTAGAGAGGGAGTGGGTGTAGAGGTGGGCGTTCTAGAAAAGAAGGTTCCGGAGAGAGCGACAGTGACACTGAGGTTCTCAGCCAATGTGAGTCTAACGATCACATCGGCGTATTTCCCCAGGAAGGCAGACGTTTCCAGCGAGTCGCTGGACACCTTGCTGGGAGCAAGCGGGCCATTGGTGGTAGGAGCGGACGTGAACTCACACCATGTGCTGTGGGATCCGTTACGTCCGAGTGACGACAAGGGAGAGTGCATAGTTGACTGGTGCGTGCAGAACGACCTGTCGATTGCCAACACCGGATCGGCCACCAGGCGACAGCCGGGCACGGCCGCACTGTCGTCACCGGACATCACGTTGTGCAGAGACTGCGAGATATCTAACTGGAAGTCCACACTGAGCCCGGACAGTGATCATTATTGGATCACGTTCGATGTGTTCGTGGGCACCAGCCTGGACGTGATTGCTCCCTCCAAACCCGCCCGTGCACTGTACGCGTGGAACAAGGCGAGGTGGAATGATTTTAGAAAACAGAGTGACGAGTTCATATTCCGAAGAATGAAGAGGTCGGCCAAGGGCGCGGATGCCATGAACGAGGCGGTGACGAGAGGGATCCGGATGGCCGCAAAGAGGACGATTCCCAAGGGCAAGGGTGTGGCGCCGCCGTTCTGGACGCAGGAGCTGACGAAGCTGGACAAGATGGTACAGGAGTGCAAGAACGAACGGAAGCGGGATGCGCTGATTCGCTGGCGGAGGAAGGTGCTTACTGACACGGCGCTGGGGCGGTGGAAGGAGAATGTAGCAAAGCTGTCGGTTACGGAGTCGGCGAGCTGGAACCTGGTGAAGTCGATATACGCGCCGCGGCCGCTGACGTCGCCGGTGCTGGTGGTGGACGGCCATCCGCTGACCAAGCGCCAGCAGGCGCAAGCATTGGCCCAAATGTACATGGCCAGGTCAACGAAGGCACCACATGCACCAGAAATGAAGATACCGAGCACCAGGCGATGCACATTCCAACCCATCACCGAGGCGGAGCTGGATGTCGCGCTGCGGGAGTTGTCTTCTGGCACGGCGCCGGGCGAGGATGAGATCCACTGTGAGGAGTTGAAGCAGCTAGGCAGGGTATCAAGAAGGTGCATCTTGCGTCTGTTCAACTACAGCTTGCGTACAGGACAGGTGCCAGCCAAGTGGAGGCAAGGGATCATAGTCCCGCTGCTGAAGCCGAACAAGCCAGCGAACAGCATGGCGTCCTTTCGGCCGGTGACGCTTACGAGCACGCTGTGCAAGCTAATGGAACGCATCGTGGCGCGCCGCGTGAGGGACTGCATTGAGGACAAACTGCAGCCACAGCAGGCAGGATTCAGGCCGGCGCGTTCGACGCTAGATACGCTCATGCAGGTGACAAGTGCTGTGCGGCGAAGGAAGGATGGCGAGAAGACGGCGGCGGTGTTCATTGACTATGCGCGCGCCTTCGACTCCGTTGATCACGGCTGCATTGTCAAGGAGCTACTGTCCTTTGGCGTAGAAAAGCATCTGGTAGCGTGGATCGCTGGCTTCCTGAAGGGGCGCACGGCGAAGGTGAGGGTGAACAACGTGTTGTCGGAGGATATCAGCCTCACCTGTGGTGTCCCTCAAGGGTCGGTGCTGGGACCACTGCTGTTCATTGTCACGGTAGATTCGCTGAGCAAGCGACTCAACTGCATCCCTGGGCTGCAGCATGGTTTCTTTGCGGACGACCTCACAATTGTGTGCACAAGCGCTGATCTGAGTGAAATCCAGCAGACCATCCAGCAGGGATTGGACTGCATCACGAACTGGTCGGCGGAGTACTACATGGAGGTGTCGGCGGAGAAGACTGAGTACACGCTATTTGGTGCGCGGGAAACGAACCTTTTGAGTCTGAAAGTAGGAGAGACTGCACTAAAGGAGGAACGCACGCCGAAGTTGCTTGGTCTTACCATGCAGCCGCACAAGGGCCTGAGCAAGCATGTGATGTGCATGAAGGCGGCGGCCAACACACGTCTCTTGCAGCTCAGAGCAGTGGCGTCGCCTGAGTGGGGTCCGGATAGGGAGAAGCTGCGCGCATTTTACCTTGCACTGGTACAGGCCAAGATGTGCTACGGAGTTGCGTCGTGGTGGTTCGATACTTCACTGTCAGATCGAGAGCGGCTGGAGAGGGTTCAGACACAGGCGGCGCACATAGTGGCGGGTATTCCAAAAGCTGCCAACCGGGAGGATGCCCTGCGCGAGGCGCGGCTGAAGCCGATCAACGAGGTGGCACATCGGAGAGCGTTGGAATATTACCTGCGATTGAAGGCCAAAGGTCCAGTGCATGCGAAAGTGGCGGACAGCATCTTCCCGCCCGAACACCCGATCCACGTCAGGCTTGCGAAGGTGCAGCACTTGTACAGCGTCATTGATAGCCCCGAAAAACCACACGACGCGACGGTGTTGCAGTGGGCCAGGCGGGTTCATTTCAACATCACCACGCCGGGCGGCCTCAAGGCGGACGCACCAGAGAAGGACAAGAAGGTGCACACTATGCGACGCGTGCAGCGGTTCAGGGACTTTGACTATCAGGTGTGGACGGACGGGTCGGTGGTGCTAGATGTCTCGTCAGGAGCCGGAGCGCTGGTATACCCGAAGGAAGGTCGGCGTGAGAAGGTGGTGCTGGGAGCTGGGTCGCTTGCCTGCAGCTACCGTGCTGAATGTGTGGCGATGGAAGCAGGCTTGAAGAGGCTCGTGGAAGTCATTGAGCTGAGTAAGACACACAGGACGCGGGTGGTGGCATTCACAGACTCGCTGTCGCTGCTGATGGCGTTGAACACTGGTCCTGCAGCGGTGGAGGACGCGATACTGAGGCGCATCTGGGACCTCATACTGCGCATTGTGCGGCTCCGCGTGTCCGTCAACTTCCAGTTTGTCTTCTCGCATTGCGGTGTGCCACGAAACGAGGCGGCAGACAAGGCAGCTGAGCAGGGAAACGCGAAGCCGCAGTCCTATCCGGCGTGGATCACAGACATCGTCACTGGTGTGGAGAGGCAGGTGCGGAACGAGATGTACAGGGCCTTTGAGGAGGGTCGGATGCCACGCACGCATCGCAGTGCGCTTCTCGATCACGTCCGGCCAGCACCAAAGCACACCAAGGTAGATCGTCTGGGTGAGTCGTTGTTGGCGCAGTTCAGAACGGGCACCTCGAAGCATTTCGGGTGGCTACATAGGGTGCTCGCACGCAAGATGGACCAGCTGGAGTGCAGATGGTGCAGCGCCCAGGACGCAACGAGGGACGCAGCAGAGGAACACCCTTCGCCAGTGACAGTGGCAGACAGCGAGGCTGCACCCGACCTTGGGATAGCGACCAGGCAGAGCGACCCAATAATCTGCCCGTTATGCAACATGGTCTGTGCGCGTCGGCAGGCAGGTGTAGTGCACCTAGTAAAGATTCATGGTCTGGAGAGGGATTGTGCATTGGCACTGACCAAGAAAGCTAGGCGCGCAGCACTGACGTACAAGAATGGATACACCTGCCATGTGTGCGGGGAGGACTTTGAGCGGCGGGGGTTACTTGTGGAGCACATGGCAACGCACCCACCGGATGTGGTGCCAACTGTCGAGAAACGCCCAAAAAGACCCAGGGAAGACGACACGGCCGACGATGGCAACGCGCTCAAGTGCCCCTGGTGCGCGAAGAAGTATACAGCGCACGCGTGGCTGCGGAAGCACATGTTACAGAAGCACCCGGAGAAGCAGTTGTCGAGAGGAGGCGAAGTGGCTCAAGATGCCCTCGTGAGTGATGGTGAGGCAGAGCAGGAGGAGCAGCAGCAGACGGAATTTGTATGCCAGCAGTGCCATCGCGTCCTCAAGAGCAAGACGTGGCTCACCAGGCACAAGTGCGAACCCACCTCTATCATAAACTCGGAAGACTCGAACGTGGCGGAGCAGTCAGTCACAGCAGCGTGTCCCATTTGTAGCAAGGAGTATCACTATAGGTGGCTGCTGCGGCATATGCTGACGAAGCATCCGGGCCACGACGAGTCATTACGTCCTCAGCCACGCGCGAAGCCCAAGCGAAAGGAGATGAGATCAGAGGCTCAGTCACAGGGTGAAGGGAGTGGGCCATTGGGGCCGGCAGGGGATGGGGACGGGGATGCGGAGAGACCGCGGATACGTCCCCGATTGGGTCGCCACACTGAAGAGGAAGAAGGGAGAGATTATGTGTGTGGCAGATGCGGCAGCGCGTACAAACAGTGGTACTCACTGGTGTGGCACACGCGCACGCATCATAGAAACGCTACGACAGTGAAGCGGAAAATGAAGGACGGTACGGTAGCGGTGACACCCCTCTTGCAACGATCACTCCAATGCCCATACTGCCCAATGAAGTGTGCGCTAAAACAGTACCTCACAATGCACCTGCAGGCGAAGCATGGCCAACCGAGACGGGAGGCCAGGCACAACTCGCTGAAGGTGGAGTGCAGGGAGTCTGCGGCGCACCTCCTGGAGTGCCCAAGCTTGCGAGAGCTAAGGAAGAAGCACGGTCTGGAAACCCTGAAGGACGGGGAGTTGTTCTTCAGTGCTCAACTGGCCAGCTTCTTGAAGGAACTCTTCAAACTGGAGAGCCCATCCGCCCCCACACCTGACGAATCAGAATTGAGACCTGCTCGAGCCGTAAAAAGGCATCGCTCGCCCACGGAGCTGGATACCACCTACCCCCCCTCTGCGGTAGCGAAGCGGATTGGGGTGTGCACTGCAAGAGGCATGCGGAAGCGTGTCCGGGAAGCCGACTCGCCATCCAAGGCAATCTGCTTCAAAGTTCCGCTGGATGAAGCGAGGATGAGATCGGGGCTGCGTTCAACGTCCCCTGCTGGTCTGCAGAGTCGGGGGAGCAGCCGTGAGTCTAGCGCAGCACGAGCAGATTAAAAGCACAATGAAAAAAAAAAAAAAAAAAAAACAATGTGATATTCTTCTTTTTGTTTCACTACTTATTTGGCACGCACGCACACGAAGGGGTTAAATCACACAAAAATGGACTTTATGCTTTGAAGTGTAGTTTCGAAAAACAATAAATTAACCTCCAGGAACCTTAATCCTTAAGCCAAAAAGAGGGAGGCTGATTTGTATGTAGCAGCGTTAACACATCCTCTTCTTACGATACACGTCTGTGACACCTCAAACCAAAAAGTGAATTGCCAAATGTTTAGTGTTGCGGTAAGTGTTTAGCAATATCAGAATAAATGAAAGGATAGTGATAATTAAGTCACTGAATTTTTTAAGTGTTGGGCTAGAGCAAGATATGTAGGGGAAAATGTTAGTAAGGCTTCAAAATATATAAAGCTGGTCGAAGAAAACCAGGTATAATTTTCAATCCTAGACCGGAATACGACAAGCCAATAGGGAACCTTCATCGGATGACGGCGAGCAAACTTATCCTTAAGTATGGCATATATGGCAGCGGAAACAATCTTAGCTTCGTGCATGTGGTCGGGGACATCCCAATTGCGGGCGACGACGGCTTAACATGAACGTGCCCAACACAGCAGCATTCGAAGGGGGAAATGTTGCTGGACAAACTCGGAACGAAATCTATCAGCACGCCTTTCCAATAAAATTTTTAGTAATCAGCAACAATGGCAAGCAGATCTTCATCCAATTGGAGCTTACCCCCCAAAAAGTGACCCCGCGACCCGCTTAGTGAACTCGGGCTTAGGGGTGAAAAGGCGCCTCCAGCATAGAACGTGCGGCTGTTGGAGCACCCGAAAAGCCCCACCACCTAGTCGGCGGATTTCCACAAAAATAACGCAACACACCCCACCTGAAGCGGCCCTGTGTTGAACATAAGCGGAAAGACCGACCGACAGAGGACTCTCAGCCTCGCCAAAAGCACGATACCAACATGCCCTTCCAACCCCTTAATTGAATGCTAAGCCTCTGCGCGAATACGCCTCAAAAACGCACAAAAACACATGGGAAGCGGAAACGGCTCAACACTATGACTCCCTGGGTCAAAGTTCAGCTCTGTACAAGCCAAAATCTGAGCTTGTAAAGCGAAGGGCTCCGAGCGCCCGAGAATTCGTAAACCCATAGGTGAATCCTAAAAAGCCCCCAAATATCCTTATTTTTCGGAAATTTCCGGGACTGAGCAAACCAGGAGACTGATTTCCCTTGAGAAAAAAACCGGCTTCGCGTAATTCCAAGGAGATCTGCTAAAAAAAAAAAAACACAAGCCGCTAAGAAAAAAAAACACAATTTTGACGAAAAGCAGCGGCACGCCTTGGCGGTGAAGTTTCGAAAGGAACTCCCAATAAGCAAAAAGCAGCGAAGGTTAAGAATAGACCCTTTCCGTTTCGCCTTTGCTGCTAAATAAAATGCCTTCTACCAATGCAGTAAAAAAAACATTCGACAAAGGCCCCAGTACTTCGGGGGTGTCCTCTGTCCATTTTTTTGGCCTGTTTCAAGCGAGGCTGTTGATTGCCCTCTTCGTGCCTTTGGAGCGTTTGAGTTAGGGGAAGGAATGGGCGGCGGCGGCAAAGGCGACCTCAACCCAATGTGAGATAATTTTTTCTCCCCACCAGGGTTTCGCCAGAAAGTTCGAAACGGCCGCGGGCTTGAGGAAGGCAAGGAAGCGCAATCCCCCTGGCAACGGGGTCAAAAAATAAGCGCCGCAGCGGCGCGGTTGCGTTTCACAATTTGGTCGTTCCAAACCCTCACGGAATGTCTTAAGGCAGGGCTTCCCAAAATGATAAACGCCCCCAGGCTCACGGCCAAATTTCAGAGCACCATTGGCTAACCCCCAAAACCCTAAACGATGGGATGCCCCACGCCCAGGGGCCGCACCAATCCCAACTCTGTTACAACAATGCTTTTTCATTTTCATTCTTTCTTTCCCCCCACCCCTTTTCTTGAAGAACCAGGGAAAAGAATGAGCCAGCCTAACCTAAACTTTGCGAATCTTTTCTCTGCTTTCTATGGGGTTGGCGTTTTAGGGTAGGGTTTTTAGCGAAAAGTAAAATTCCAAGGCAATCAGCTACAATGTTCCGCTGGGAAAAGCGAGGGTGGGATCGCGGTTGCGCTCAACGTCCCCCGCTGGCTTGCAGAGTTAGGGGAGCAGCCGCGAGTCTAGCGCAGCACGCGCGGATTAAAAGCACAATGAAAAAAAAGAAAAAAGAAAAAAAAAACAAAGGAACGTTTTCAGAATGAGCGACGTGCATTGGGGAGGGCAGATCCGCATTCTCCAGCAATGCGAAACAGCGCGGTTACAAATTGACGAAGAACGCCGACGCATACGAGCGTCTATTGCCGCTGCGGTTGGTGAAAACAACGTCCCGAAGCAAAGGAATCGCCAACCGGAAGGTCAAATCAACAGACGCTCGAGCGCGCCAAAAGCGTCCGGGACGCCAACGGAATGGTCGCGGCTGAGAATGGGATTTTGAAAGCTTTGAGGGTCCAAACAGCCGCGGAAACGCGAGGCTTGAGCGCGCAAAGGGGAGAGTCCGACGCCCAGCAACTACAGCAGTGTGCAGACACGGTTTTTCATGCACACACCGCCGGCGAACGGCAGGAAAATAACGATCCTTTAATGGCGAATGTTGGGCTTCGCGGAATGCAGGTGTTGCGGGGTAAACTCAGCGACGCGTCCTTCAAACCTGAAGAAAAGATTCGCACGCACGAGGGCGCGCTCGAGTATTTAACAGCAACCTCGCCCAGGCAATTGTTAACAGCGCGCCGCGTGTTTCCAATGCCCCCAAGACCCGTTTTTTGTTGCAAGACGCGTGGGATGCAATGGTGGTATGGGTGCGGACTGTTGGCGAAATGGGCCTCGCGGAAGGCCTGAATCGGCCAGGCAGGTGCGTTTATAGTCGAAGGAGTCTCTCGCGTAAGACCGGCGCGTGTCCGGGAAGCCCCGAAAAGCAAGACTGTTCTGCGGGGGGCGGGGGTTGTGGTTGAAATGGCGGAAGGCGCCCCGGCGGCTCAGGGAAAGACCGGTGGAATTCTGCTTCGGCGCGCTCGGAATAGCGACGGCTTTTTTCTCGCCGGCCGTTAGGCCCGCCATTCTGCGCCTGAGCGTTTCCAGGTGCTTCTACCTTTCGGTAGCGCCAAAAAGCTTCTTTGAAAATGGGCGGGCTCGGGCGTCGTTGTGCTTTTTATTCTTTTCCTTTTTTCCGTTGGGCTTTGCAACGCCGCTGCGCGAAAAAGCTTCTGGGAATTGTGGCGGCGTCCGATGAACCCCGCGATCTTGGCAAGCCGCCCCTGAAGTTGAAAATCCGCTGGGCGCCCCGGCTTTGAGGGTGAAAAGGCGTGCGCTGGCCTCTTTCGCCGGGCCTTTTGGCGCATCATCGCCTTCGCCTGCCTTTAAAAAGCTAGTTGGAAAAAGGTATGGCCTGTGGGGCGCCTTTTCAGATTTTCATCAAGGATGTGGGTGGGGAAATCGCGTGCGCCTCCTTTGGGCGCCCGTTCCGTGCATTTTGCTGTTTCGGGGTTGACCGCCCCTTTCCTGGTTCATGTGGTGCTCTTTTCGCCAGGGTGCTTGGATTTTTGCGGGTGTAGCGCGCGATGCCGGCCTTAACTTCACCGATGCGAATTAATGCGGGAGTGGCCCGCGTCTTCTGTTCGAAAGCCCCCTGGGAGGGAACATAAAGTGTTCACGCCCGACTTCGCCATGTGCGCCAAAGGTGCTGCCATCAGAACCCCGCAGCCGCTTCCACGTTGCAGTCGGATTCTCCGCGGCGGTTGCGATATGAAAGCAGCGCTCCCGCACAATTCGCTATGCCCTTTATTTTTGTGGGAAAATGCCTTCCGCTGACCGGGACGCCGGTGGTGCGATTGGGCGGCTTCTGTATTGGCTCGTTCTTTTGCCCCATGTGCCTTTTGTGCTGCGTCACGTCTTCCCTACCACCGCCTCCGAAGTGGATTGCTTTGTACCACAAAGTTATTCTTTTCGTTTTGTTTGAGTACGCTTTGCAAACAGCGAGGCGCCGTGTACGCAAAACGCTATGTAACTATCTGAAAGTTGCGAATTTGTTCTCGACTACAGCTGCTACGCCGCACTTTCGTTTTTTTCTGAGTTTTTAACTGTGCGGTTTGCGTGCAATTGAATTCGGATGCATTGTACGTGTTTATTGCGTTTTAGTTCCTTTTTATGTTTTGCTTTCCCCATTGTTTTTGTTTCCATTTTTTGTGTCCTCCTTCTTTTTTACTTTTGTTTTTGCTGGATTACTATACTTTTTCCTTTTTCTAATTATATGCCCGTTGTTTATGTTTGTTTTTATTTATTTTTGTTTTTATTTTTGACTTTAATGCATCTTTGTTTTACCTTTTCGGATAGTTGTGTTTAGTATCGATGTTCTCCTCATCACCCTATCTTAATGTTATTTTGTTCGTTTCAGTGTACTGATGTTTTTCAAAGTGCCTTTACAACATATCTTTTTATCTTTAATTGTTTTTATCTTGCCCCTGTCGTGTTTTATTTTAAGTGAAGCACATGTTGGTTTGCTTGCTGTCTCTGTTATTTTTCTCGTTTACAGTCTTTTCTAATTTCATATATCCATCTGCTTTTCCTGTCTATTTATGGTGAGTTGAAATCATTTTTACTTCTGTTGTTTGATTGTGTCCTGCTCTTTTTGTTTACTCTTCGCTTTATTTATTTATAATTTGCTTTTATTCTAATACGTATATTTGCCTTTTATGCTTACTTCCTCATACAATTCTTTATTGTACTACTTATGTTTAGTAATTCCGCTTCTTCCCCATGTTTACATCTTTTATTTTCATTTATCCCTGCTCTTATTCATTGCCCCGATCGTTATTTTTGTCTTACCTGTCTTATGTCTTATGCAAATTATCACTTTGTTCTTATTCTATCTAGATAAAAACACTGTTTTTAGTATCCCTTATTTTCTCTTGTTTATTGTTGTGTTTCTTCCTTCCACATACACATATTTTGTTCTTTACCTCTCTCACCGTTTGCGTATTACCCTGTTTTTAACGACTACTAGTGCATGACAATATCACATATTGTTTGTTTACAGTGTTGATGGATTATAACAAATTATTTTCATTCCCCTTTGTGTTTAGTGGTTTATCCTTCGCTGTCCATGCCATTTCGCACCGTAGCTTTCTTTGTGCGATTGAGACCTTTTTTATAATTCAAAACTTTATAATCCTATATATTATCGTGTTGCCCTCAAAAGTTCGTCTTCTCGCGCTTTTGTGAGTTTCCTAGTGCTGCTAATAGTTGCTAAAAAATACTGTGGCATTAAATCAAACTTCTATATTATTTATTGCTAGTTTATTTATGGCACACACACTGACTCTTGCAATGTGTTTGAGAGTAAAATTCGTTCGATATTATGTTCACCCTATATTCTAAACACAAAATTTTATCACTGCTTATTGTTCCGAATGTGTTGTGTGTACGGCCTTCCAACCAATCACCAAGCTTTGTTCCTACCTTTAAATGAGTGTCTGCAATCGCATACACACTCCGTGTTCAGCATATATTTGCTCATGCTTTATCGCTGAATTATTAGCCCCGTTCTTGCCACATGCGGTTAATAGAAACTACGTACTCCTGAGATGCTTTAGTCGTTTTTGTGTGCCTTAGTTATATTTTACATAGCCACATTTGCGTAGCTGAGTGATTGCTAATGTCATTTAAGAATTTTTATAATGTATCGATGAACTTACCGCGGCAGGTTGGAAAGGGTGTACATCCTGGACGCAGGGAAAACTTTGAAAAAAGAGTTCGTGCACCTTTTCGACAGCGAGTAATCCAGAGCTTACCTACTTCAAGGGGTCGCCGGTGGGATGTAGTGGATCGCCATAAGATCTACAAAGATTACTCAACTCATGTCAGACAATTCAATTCTAGTCGTATGCCAGTACAGGCATTGAAGAGAGATATGAAGGGGAAACTGCTGAGCTTAGGAAAACGACCTTTCCTACCGCGATAATTGTTATTTACGGCACATTATAGGGCATTTTACGCGGCGAATTCTTTATGTACAGGCATTATAACGTTTGTTTGATATATTTTGTTTTATTTTATGTTTACCTTATTCGTTTCAACAACTTGGTGTCTTGTATCTCCTATTTCGGTGATGCACACTTGCCTTCTACCATCATTTGGGTTATTGTTACTTCCCCATCTTGTTTTCCATGATTAATGTATTAGGAATTTAGTGGACCCCACTTAACGAGAAGTCCATTTTTAATTGTTATCTGCGCCACGGGTTGCCTGGAAATCGTAGGTTCTGGTTGTTTCTTTTCTTTTCTTTTTTTTTTTTTGCTGGCCCCACCAATGTGAGGACGACGCTTTGATGCCACTTTTATACAACACTAACCGCATTAAGGAACATCTCCACAAGTTGTTTAACATGTCCCCAGGCAGATCAAGTCATTGTATTAAGTATGTTCTTCTACACTGATGCTACAATGCTGCTCTAAAATGCTTTGTTATCGACGTATTGAACAAGTTGAACTCCCAAAAGGCAAGCAGGATACGCAAATGGTTGTACGCTCTTGTTTATTAGTCAAAATTGCCGTTCCTTAAAGAGCGACAAGAATATTTTGCTTATTGCAAATACTGTGTTTGTGACTTGCTTCTTTCCTGTTACTGTTAATCGCAAAAACATGGAAATAAACCAGAGCGACATTAAATTTTGCTTCTTGCAATGGTCAGAATATCTACACACAAGGCCACCAAGCACCGGGTTGAGGTTTGCGGCCGAGCAGTAGTTTCATTTCCAAATAGACTTGCACACCTGTTAAATATTTTAATATCAGTTATATATTCTTTTGGGTTATTTTGTCCCTACTACTGGATTCGTGCTTCTTGAACTACACGTAGCACAACAAACAGCGTTGCATCCTTGGCCTTGTATGAATCATTGGACTCGAATATTCGTGTTGCCTTTGTTGTAGATTTTCCCAAAATATAACAGTGACTAATTTTATCTCTAATTTTTTTTTTTTTTTTTTTTTTTTTTTTTTTTTTTTTTTTTACAGGCTTGTACCTTGTCACTATATTTGTATCCATATCCGTGGTTATCCGCGTACTTTAAAACCATTATTACACGACCCGTATACTAAACGCCGTACGGTTACTGGCATTGAGTGCTCCGGTCGCTCCCATATTGCCATTTTCTCTCCTTTCACAATTGTACGTATTTCGATTTTTTTCCTTATCTGTTGAAACAAGGCTTCTTTGGCAGTATCATAACACCGTTTACTACTACTACTACCACTACCATTCCGTTGCTTATATTGTCCTCGCACACTGTTGGTTAAGTACATTGCGGAATTATTTTTAATTAACATTAGTTTTGTTCTCACCACATGCACTTGTTGCTTGGCAAGGTGCTGTTTGTTTGCGATTTAATTTCCGCCTTGTAGAGAATCACAAAAGCATAATGTTTATTGTGTTTCAGCTATCCACCCCACCCCACCCAAAAGATTCGTTATAACCAATTTTCACCTTGGCCGTATTTGGTGCTTTCTTTTAAATTTCATCAACTTCTTGTTTTGTTTCGCATCATAATTTATTAAGAAAATTGCACTTTAATGGCATCTGAGGCGGTGAAAAAACAAATTCTTGGTGCTATTAATAGTCTTAACATCCCTTTAGATAGGTCCCCTGGAACTTATGCAGTTGCAGAGGCCTGTTCTGCTGCAAAGCTGCTCAGAAATCGCGTGTTGCGAGAATTTTCTCGTGTTGAAAAGCATATTATAAAGATACGTGAGAGAAGGTTTTATGCCGATAGCGATGAATCTGAGTCAGATGAAGGTATAAATTATGATGACTTGGGCGGCGTAACGGATGTGCGTAAATTGTCAAGATGTGATTTCATGTTCATAAGCGAAATGATGGTTATGGAGAATCTTGTAATCCCTTTACTATTGGCTCACGGAATGAATTTTACATCGTCTCTATTGCCACAGCTTCTCAAGTTATTGGCGGCAATGCTATTACCTGTTCTTTCTTTTTCTAACGAGGTTCCCCGGCAAACAGATTACGTTCGACGCCTGGTAGAGCGTTGTGGGACCGATGAATTTTTCACACTATTAATACAGTGTGTTGCCCCTGTTACCGAAAAAAGATCAACGAACGATCTGCAAAAGGAAGACGTCGTTCTCCTGGAGATTGTGCTAAAAATAATTACATTATTTTTTTCAGGGCCAAAGGAGAGTGTCCCCTCAGTTATTGGCGCGTTTAGTCGAAATCACGGTATCGAACTTTTCCTCGTTATACTGAATCAAAATTTTGCCAGAAATGAGTTTCGAAAGAATAAAGGTAATGAGGACCACGACATTTTTCGAATAAGACCTTCGGATACCCATCAGGAAGAGAATGACTCCAATGTTGTTTTTCTCAGTAATGACGAAGAGGAAGAAAGTGTTGTTGAACTGAGTGAGGAGGATGAATCCGAAGCTGAGAGCTCGCAGGGAGGTGATATACCAGTGGAGCCCGCGGGTGTTAGTGAACATTACAATGCTCGCATGATGGAAATTCTAGAAAGTGACGAACAACTCTGGAAGTGGAATATGCATATTGCTTCCGCTATGGTATCTATACTTCGCTGCGCACAGTCAGTTGAGTTGGCACAGCTTGTTTTTATATCAAAATTCAGACAAGATGGATCACAACAAGTGACAAATTTAGTCGACGGTGGTAGACAATTTATCGAGTGTAAGAAAGAATCAAAAAAATGGAGATACCTCGCGCGGTGCCACAATGGTGCTACTAGCTCCAATGGTTTGCTGGTAAAGGGTACGTCGTCGTCGCGTATTCAGGGAGAGGGTGGGGCTATCGGATACACCTCCACGCTGTTGGGGTTCAGGGGTAAAGATTCTATTGAAAAAGCACATGATATTGATTCAAGAAAGAAGGGTCGCTATGTTAAAGGGATACCCGATGACCTTGCTGTTATGTGCAACCTTTCCTTGCCAACTAAAATGCAGCTAGCTCAGCAATGCCTTTCTTTTATCTGCTATGGATTTGAGCCTTTGAGTATGATGATATGGAGTCGACTAGCGAGTTCGATTTCCAGTTTTGAGGATTCGGTGCAAGAGAAAAACGAGTTGCTGGCAAGTTACAGGACATCGGGAGAGGAGATGGAGACGACTATCGATTTGGATAGTTCTGTCTACGAATCCGCACAATACGCTTTGAATTATATTGGAATATGCTCTTCCTTGTTGCGATACACGAGGGAGTTTGTTATGCTCAAAAAAGATGAAAAGCGGGAAGATTTGACTTCCTTTTTCCATCAGCAATGGAAATGCATTTCCAGTGTTATTACACAGGATCACATTTTTCATGGCTTCAAGCTGCTTCGAGTGTTCTTAAGCTCACCTCATTTCATGAAACGATTCGGTTTGTCAAATATCGTGTTGTATCTTGCGGAATTATTCATGACACTGAATCATCTCGTGAACGGAGACATTGTGGACAACACCGATGTTATCCTAGCTGCGCATGCGCTTGCTTCATTTGTACTATACACAGAGGATAACATTTCGTTGATATTCGACGCTATGTCAAGGCAATCCGGCAAGTTGCTTCCACCCGTAAAGGCTGGTGCACTAGTTTTGCTTATCTACTCCGTTCTCCAGTTGATGGAAAAATGCAGCTTTGGAGGGCGCCTGCTCTTTCCATCGAAAAAGCGAAGGAAAAAAATGGTTGTAAAAGTTGAAGTGGACCATGTTGCTTCTGTGAGTGGTGAGGCAACCCCAAGTGAAAAAGCAACCAAAGATAACGCATTAGATGAGTTCAATGTTCATACCAATTTGCCTCTTGACGAAAAAGCGAGCGATTTAAGAGCAACACCGCCATCACCTAATAATAATGCTGAGGCAGACAAGGGACAACCGGTTGACGGTAGTCATGAGAGTATCGTAGTTGACGACGTTTCGTCGCTGGAAAGTGAGAACAATTACGACAGCATTTCCACCACTGACAGGGAGGTTAACATGCGCAGCTACTTTAGGCGCCTGTCCGCTGTGAGGAACACTAGTCTTATTCTTTCTGCACTCCGCAATTGGCGAGCAAACGATTCCGACGTCAATACAGGTTTAGTTTTTCTTATCCGCTCATTTGTTGCAGAAGAGTGTGCCAACGTTTTCTTTAGTGCTCCATTTCTCATTGTGATGAGAGATATTTTGGCAAACGGGAAGCATTCTCATCAAAACCTTTATGAGGTGTGCGATGAGGTTGTTTATTTGTTTTTCAACCCAGCCTTTGCAAAGATGCTTGATAAGAGGAAGGGAGATTGTTTTGGTTCATCATCTGGCGTATTGTGCGGAGCACAGTCGTTTTTGGGGTTTGAGGTTGCTCTTCGTTGTGCACGTTCTCTGTTTTGCTACAGTTCGACTGAATACGATTTATTGGAAGAGAAGGGTATACAACAGACTGATCCTGACATTTGTTCGTTAACAAATGTTGCTGGAGTTGCCAATGCAGTGCCCGGCAGTCTATACGTTGGAACTCCTTCTGGGGTTGGTTCCCATGGAGAGCAAACGCTTCCGGTAATAGAACGCGAGGTTTCTGATGCTGTTCCAACCGAGAACAGTGATAGAGTTATCATAGAGTCGTATGAGCAGGCACCTTTACAAGAAGTTCAATAGAAGCCATGGACATAAACCTGATTGTGCGACTGTTTGTTTCATTACACGTTCCCAGTCGTTTTTACTGACGTAAATCAGCTTACGAAGGGATCCCTGAATCTTTTTGCGTCTTTCCGTGTGTGGCGATGGGTGTATTGCTAACGTCATCTTCCACACATGGGGGGGGAACCACCTGATTCCTGGCAGCTTTTTGACCATTTCTGTTAGATTTCAATCAAAAGTACGTGGTCGCCAACTTGCTTGACTTGTTTTTTTTTTTTTTTTTTTTTTTTTTTCTCATGTGATCTTTTATTTCACGGAACGGCTGCTGCATGTGCCTTATCTTGCTACTACTGCACCATCCATGACGTTTATCACCCCTTGCTTCACTTAGAATTAGCGTTCTTACAGTGGCAGACCGGCGTTTCGCATTTGGAAGTTAACGGAAGGAGCTATGCCGCCTAGAAACAACGAAGAACACCTCACTCCCGAGCTGCTGCAATTGCGCGTTAAGCAGGGGCTACAAAAGCGGAAAAAATGTGCCCTCTGCTTACACGTTTTTTATGTGAATGAACTTCCTGGTGCTATTACGCACAAATCCATTCTCGAGCTCCGTCAAAAGTGGGGTTTGGATGTGCGCCGTGGTGATCGGATGCCCCCGCCGTCGCAGTTGTACAAGAGGGAAGAGTTATGTGTTTTTTGTATGCAATTCTTTGGCACAAGCGGGTCCTCACAATCCCAGCAGCAACTTTTAGCCTCTACACGCGGTGGAATGCCTGCACGACTGACCTTGCGATAAACTTTATAATGGTCGCGTTTTTGTTTTCACTACGTTTCTGACCTTCTAAAACAACGACAACGACCAAAACAGAAAGCAAAAAGCAACAACAACAGCAATAAAAACAAAAACAAAAATAAAAACAATTCATGTATAAATGTTGATACACAAAATAGATGTTTACGTGCCTGATGCATCTTTATTCGTGTGAATTCTGTCTGAAGCGAGCGGGGGTAAGAGAGGGACTTCTGACTTACAGGTGCGGTATACTCATGATCGCGTGCTCTCTCTCTCTCTCTCTCTCTCTCTCTCTCTCTCTCTTTCTCGTTCCCCGTTCCCCGTTTCTCCCTTTCATCTTCCTTGTTGAGTTTTTCCCGTTTCTTTCTTTGAAGGCGAATAATATGTTGCATTCACTTTGTGACAGTCGAGACTCTTGGGCATAAGAGCGACAGTCTTTCGTTCCTCAGGCTTACCGCTTGTGTGGCCTCAGGGGGCGCTCGCTTTAATTACCTAAAGACGGAACACTCGCCATAGGATCCCTTCGTCTCGAGTGAGAGGGCATTGAGGGCTGTTCGTTGTGACTGTTCATCCGGGCATGATGGAGTGCAGAATGTACACGTTCTGTTTCCTCTTTTTTTTTTTGCTTAATGGTGTTGCATGCGAGGACAAGCTACCGCTGACGCTTACATACATGCCTTGGATAGTGTATGTGACGCTGGCGTCTTGTAATCGCTACAGACCCAAAAACAATTTTGCAGGGAGCCCATTGACTTTGGCCGTCTAAATTTATAGAACTCTTGATTGTGGATATTCAGTCTCCAGAGTGGACGTTGCATCGTCGTTTTGCTTCTAGGTGCCTATGTGTGGTTGTGTGGCTGACGGTGGGCTATGTATTCCCCTGGCCACTGAGAATCCGCGACAAAAATTCACTTGCCCTACTCGTGACTGCAATGTGATGGTTTCACAGAAGTATCCCACTTCTCAACTCCTGGCTCCCCTCCTTCCAAGATGATAGGTAGCGTGGGGCTGTCAGTAGCAACATATTGGTGTGGCAATGCTCTCACGTGTCGGTGGGCAAGAGAATGAAGCAACAGTGACTTCTTGGTGATAGTTCTTTCGTTTGGAAGCAAGCCACACTTACTTACACGTTTTCTCATAGTGGCGCATCTTGTATCACCGCCTCTTTGCTTTTGGTTCTCGAATGAAGACGTAGTTTTGAACATCACACACCAGTTTCCCTTCATAGTGTCGAGGGTGCAAGTTACCCACGCAATGCTCCGGAAGGTCCTTTGGCTTCGCAGCAAGCGGACGCCGGGCTATGTGTTTTGGCGCCAGAGCACACTTGTGGAGCTCGAGCATGCGAAGCGCAACTACCTCCTCTCTGAGCGACCGCTTCCCATCGCTGACATCGCGCGACGTATGGTGAATGTTAAGTCACGGTACCTTGCGACGAAGGATTTTCACGAACAGAATCTGCTGCGCGGCGAGTACAAGTACTTTTCCGGTAAGGTTTGTGACACCCGCCACGCACGACCTGAAGACATGGTGGCATACGCACATTGTGGTTCCTTTTTTGGATTTTGGGACGCAGGGCAGATGGATTGTGTGCTCCGCGAGCTGTTTTTAAAGCTGGATGAGCTGGGCCCAAATGAGCTTGTTACTCTCTTTACGTCGCTACCAGCGTTGCGTAAACAGACTGGCGAACTTTACACGCACGTATCTCGCCGGCTTGTTGACGAGGTTCCGGGACTCTCTCTGGAGGAGTGCGTTCGAGTTGCCACGGCGTGTGACGAGTCGTCCCCGCACGCGCTCTTGAAGAACTTGATACGAGCAATTTTACCTGAAGTGGCATGTGGGAATGTCAATTCAGCACAGTGCACTGAGCTAATGGATACTTTGGGATCTTGCTGCCCACCGGAGATACAGCGTGACTGTGAACTATTTTTCCACGAGTTAAAGCGCAGCATGGTCTCAGGTTTTTCACAATTAAGCGTGCTTGACATCGCTGTGGCTTGTGCGTCGCTGCGGTTGCGAGACGAACTAGATGCAGCTGCAGCAGACAAGGCTGTACGCCTATTTGTTGACCGGCGAGAGGAAGCCTGTGCTAGATCAACAGCGTTGATGTTCACATCGGTTGGTAACAACATTGAATTTGTTCGTGCTATGGGGGATAGGGTTGTTTTTCTCACAACGGACTTTACACCAACTGAGATGCTCAGCGTGTTCGCGGCGTATTTGAGAAACGTCCTCTCTTTACGTGCTGGCTTACAGGGCGATGCAAAAGGCACCTCTTTCTTTGCCCTCAACTCCCTGGACCCAAAGGGTATGAGGGGATCCTCAAACACACACTTCCCAATAGAGTTGCAACTTGCTCAGCGACACTTGACCGCACTAACGTGCGTGCTGAGGATGTTAATGGACCAAATGGTCTCGACACTGGAGTCAGCCACCGCTTTTGTCTCACCCGCTGCTCAAGTACAATATCTGGCCGTCTTTCACGAGGCTATTAAGAGTCTCCACGGTGATGCGAGTCATCTTATCAAGCTTCTTCCTTCCATCGGTCGATGTATGCGTCTCTTATGTGCTAAGGTGATCGCATCCTTATTTCAGTACACGTACTCTGAACTAGTGGGCGTTTTGCAACTGTCCGGTTCCCTGGGTAATTCTGTTACGAATTCGATTGTCGGCGCGGTTGTGCAGGAACTTATTCGCCGTGATGTTTGTGTTTCCTCGGCTGAGGCGGAGGGAATATGTGCGACTTTACAGCAGATTTCAGGCCTGACCGCGGACCACAGGTCGCGTATTGAGCGAACTCTGATACCAAAGTTGCGTGGGCAGGGTGCCCAGCGTGGTCTGTAGTGTTTTTGTCTAAGGTATAGCCGACATATGCAACATCCTCTTTTCATATACTTTTGCCCACTCTCTTCGCTGCGGACTTTATTTTTCTTATTCGCCAACCTATGTGCTATGCACTACTTTTTGTTCTTTGTTCAGTGCGAATCTGAAACATTTGGGCACGGGGGTTGAGAGTGCATCAGGGCGGTTTTGATACATGTGCGTGCATACACACATCACTTCCGCCAACTTGTATGCGTTTTGGACATTGTTGGTCTGCGCCTCTTCCCTTCCTTCTCTCTTTTCACTCACTTCCCCTTAATTTGAGCGTTTGCACCATAGGCATTCCACGCTACCATTTCGTCCTACTGCATACAACATTTTTTACGCACTTCTCACCACTTTCTCCTCTGCCTACGGGTTGTTGTATTCAGAGCACTACACTTGTAGATTCTGGTGGAGGGTGTTCCTTGATACAGTGCGTTATCTGTATCATCTTGTCTCACGCCTGTTTTCTGCTGGATAGAGGGTTTGAAATACCAGCGTGAACGCAGAATCAGGACTGAGGCAGAGAAATAGGTTATCACAGGCGCGGTGCGAGTGATCACACGCATATCAGGAGGCGAAACAGTTCCCTGGGAGTTGACAATGTATCGAAGAGTTACGCGTTTATTTTCTCCAATAGACGAGCTTGTGGTGACGGGAAGCCGCTGGTCGCGCATTTTGACGATGCCCGTGAAGCCTTCCGCAGCCGGTGGCATCGATGGTGACATGGGGGTCCCCACTGTCAGTGCTTCGGCCACTTTATCGACGCCGTTTATGACGTTCATTCCCACCCTACATGTTGCCTCAGTGGAATTTTATGACAAAGTTCTTGACTATATGAAGAGGGCGGTTGATGAACGCAAAAATGTCGTTATTCTCTTGGAAGGGCTATGCGACAACGAGGAGGGCGAGGTGCAGCAGATGGAGGAGTACTTTCAGATATCGCGGAACGAGGAGTTGCGTGAGTCTATGATAGAGAAGGCGGACAAGAACACCTTGTTTAGCGAAGAGCTCATGAAGACGATTTGTGAGGAGCTTGCTGTGAGGTATGATGTTCTTTCAAAGGAGTGGGCAACGATACGCTTGCAGGAGTGTTACCTTCGTCCCAAAATGGCTGCTATGGTAGGGGAAAACCTGCGCAATGATGCCGATTTGAACATGAGGGAGGTCGAAGCACTGCTGCTTGGGGATATCGAATATAATAACGATTGTGCCAGTGACCTTAGCAGTACCGCCGAAGGCAACGGCGCCGACTTAAGTGATGATGTGGATGTGTCAGTTGTCCCAACGGCAAGGATAGGCACCCATCCAGCCGTGCGCCGCAGTCGAGAGCTGAAGGCAGCGCGTGCAGCATGCAGGCGGTGCGTGGACTGGTTGAAATCTGGTGTGACCGGCGAGGTAATACTGCCGTGGGGATTTTATCACACCGAAGGTATACGCCGTGATGTGCTGTCGATGAATAGCCAGGAGGAAGGTATTGTCTTTGTGGAGAGCGACGACATCATTTGCCGCATACCCTTCGGAATTCACAAAGAACTTCTAGCGTAGTGGGTAGCGTTTCCTCCTCCTCATATTCCCTACACTACTTTGCACCATCGCATTACCTCACTGCCTATTTCGTTCCTTGTGCACGCATCTGCCAATATCGGTATCAAGTTGCTCTCTTTGCAGCATTCCTTTGCCTTGAAGCAGAATTTCCTGTATAGGAAGGGTGGTCCCAAAGAGGACGCGTCCATCCCTCTCTGGTGCTTTGTTCTGTAAAAGGAATGCAGGGTAGAAACGAATCAGGTCATAACGTTGCAGTGCGGTGTGCTTTCTGCTGACCTTGGGCCTTCCTCCCTTCTCCCTCCCCACGCCTTCTACCCCATCCCGCCTTCTTGTTTCATATCCCCCTTTCCCTTTTCTTATTGCATCTATTACCATTGACCCATGCTGTGTACCATTTTCTTCAACATTTCACTCGAAGACAATGAGATTTGTTTCTTTCCTTCGCTGCCTTATTTTTTTTTCCATCATTGGAGCAGATTTGTAGGGGCTTATATTACTATCGACAAGGGGACATCGTTATAGTCTTTTCTTTTTGTTTTACATTTGCCAGGTTCCCCTGGCGATTACACACTCGAGACAAATAACGCGCCTGCTAGCGTTGCAGCAATACAGGCACAGCATTTGAAAGGTACATCCTATCCGCCCTTGCGTAGGCATTTTATCTCGTACTGTTTGGGATCACGGGTTCGGGTTGTCGCGGCACAACGGTGGACCTCCGTGTGACCTAAACACCTCACTTATATCTCTATTAATGGGGATTTGTTGCGGTAAACACACTATGCCGATTGTTGACGATAAAAAGAGGCAAAGTCCTTCTGCAAAAAATGCCTGCCCAGTTCCCGTAATTCCGCCATTCGATTTTGAGTTGCGCGTGGCGGAAGCCGAGCCCGAGGCGCTATGTAACACGAATAGGACCAGTTTTCTTGATCAGACCATGTACACTGTGAGTGAATACAATGCGACTGCTGCCGAATTCGGTACTCAGAGTGTGTTGAGTGCCACACGGGATGATTTGGGGAAGAGCATTGTGACGAACGGACTCGGTGAGGTGCGAGCAGAGAATGTGGACACGTTTGTGAAGAGTGTTTTGCAGTATGGAGTTTCGGATTCGCTGAACATCTTGGAGGGGAGTCTCAGCACCTGCTCTACCATCAACCCCAGAAGATCCTCAGGCACCAACGGAGTGAAGGAGCGTTTATCATTCACAAAAGAGCAACGACAGTACTTGTTAAGCACACCGGACGTGTCGGGGCGCCTCGCTCGACTGGCGGAGCTAGAACAGATGGCGCGTCAAGAAATTTACGGTGCATGGCGGATTAATATCACGCTTTCTCAACTGGCGCTTCAGCGCATCATGCCAACCATTCGCTGCTACAAGGCGCCCCGAGTCAAGAAACCCGGACACCGTGACGTATTCGTAATTCATTCCAAGGACATGGATTATCAGTTGGACGATGAGGTGCCGGTTGTGCAACTCTCCACAATTTCTCACAGGGCCCCCTCCTCTTGTACAGACTTCTCCCCAAAGGAGGGAAACCTCGAGGACACGGGACGACATTCGGTAGCTGGACACTTTCAGATGATTGCACTGACGGGAAGGGCAATTAATCCAAAGAAAAACGCCAACCCTGTCGTAGTGAATGAAACGTGGGACTTCCTATCCCTCCCCACCGCGTCCGAGGTGCTCAACGGAGGCGGTGTGTTTTTCAAGTTCGTTAGTTGTCCTGCTACAAAGCTGGACGACGACACCCTCAAGTTGATTGATTCCCTCATCAACTTGTCTAGTTTCAAGAATGAAGTTGTGGAGAATAACGTACCATGGATCAACATCTTCTCTGCTGAGGAGCAGCGAGGCCTTATTGTTATTGCCGTTAAGACAATGCACATCATACCAGGGATACGTCTCTCGGATATCACTCCAGAACTTATCTGCAGCTTAGACTATCAACAAAACTGTCAACCAGGTCAAAACAAATTCGAAAAGATTGATGTACCATACACTTTTCGTCAAGTCAAGACCGTTATCAAGTACGTCTACAATGTAACAATTCAACTGAAGGTGAGCGAGATCACTGACCTCAGTGTTCTCCAAGGCTTGAAGGACGTTGACGGGATGGTGCCAGCAAAAACATTTATGCTGGAAAGGACTAAAAGAAATATCGAAAACACCGACTCCACTGTGAAGGTTCGTTCCTTTTTATTTTACTATCCCGTCAACGAGGGGGTGCTCGTTAGTAACCAAACGATCGTGCTAAACAACTCACTTCCTCGCTTATTGACGTCTATTTTACAGTCATTCAGCTCCCAAGGCGCTAGCGAGGCCGGGCAAATGGCCAAGCAAACACGGCAGTACTTGATACAAAAGTTTGGCGACTGCAGGTGCAGTTCCTAACCGCCGACATTTTTGTATCGTCACACGCTAAATTTCTCTTCCTCCTTTTACATTTTATACCACCTTTTTTAATTTTTCGTCTCTCTCTCTCTCTCTCTCTCTATGTGTGTGTGTGTGTGTGTAGGTGTCCTTTGCCATCCACCATGTTGGTTGCCCTTTTGTTTCACCAAGTTATATGCGTTTCGACGGGTCGTGAAGGTACACGGGAGAAGGGAAGTGTGTTCTTTCGAGACCGGGAACGTTACGTCCCATGCGACGGTGCTCGACACTTTCTCATTTGGTGGGACGTGGTATCCTCTTGACGAATCAATGAACTTTCATCATACTCTACTTTCCTTGAAGCATGCAGATGCGCATGCTAGCCACGCTTACTACATATTGTTGTCTCTCTTTTTGCATTCCGTATTGTGCCATCAATTCATGCCTTGGTTTCACTTATATATATATAAATATAGTATGTTTTTTTTTTTTTTTTTTTGTACTTTGAAGTGCAGTGAGACGAGGGCCCAGCTGCGGCCTATAAGGGTGCGGTCAATGCACTCAACAGTGGACGGGTGTAGGGGACTGCGGGAAGCAAGTGTAGTACGGTAGATGTGGGAGAGGTATGGAAGATATAGGGGAATACACAACAAATAATTCCCCGCCTATATATACAGTTATTGTCCCTATCAAAGTCTTCTTCGCCCCTGCTCCCTCACAATCTTTTTTTTCATTTTTGCCTTATTCGTGGTTTCCTCCTCCTCCTCCTCCTCTCTATACCACGTGCCACCAACCACCTCATGGTTCCTATGCGTTATTTCTATGTTTAGTACGTTGTCAAAGATGAGTGTTTTTGCCGCAATCTTTTAGGAGCACTAACGCTCAGAATGGAACAGCATGAAGTCGTTGCAGTGGGGGGTTAGCATTAGTAGCGCGGAACACAGGGTGACTCACTTGTTAGTCTTACCTTCTCTTTGCCCCACATGCTGCGCCGTGAAATCGATGCTTCCCTTTACCTGTCTCACCTGCTGCGCCCTTAACGTCCAAGGCGGTTGTAGGAATCTGATTCCCTGGTATCCCTTCCAACAATCACTTTTACTCGCTTGACACTTCATTCTCTACTGTCACCTCGAAGAACGACCTTCTCCCGTCTAAACCCAATGTTTTCTTATTGAAACTCCGTTTTCCCTCTGCATTTCCATCTTTCCATCTCCATTGTGTTTCTGACCACCAACACACACACGTGCGCACGTGTTGAAGCTACCAACGAAAGTTTACAAACAATTTCTCGTTGTTTATAAGCACTCTTCTAAAGTTGTCCTTCGCGACTTTCATTGGCGTTTGTGCGAGGCCCTCTGCACAAGGACCGCGTTCAGGGTTTGTGAGAGTGACTGACTGGCATTGTTTTATTTACTACTGCCTTTTTACACAGGTAGCAGAGACCAGAACAGCAACCGCAGAAGGGTAAAGCCCGTGTGAAGAGTGTAGTGGTTCCGCACGTTTAGGCACGCTCCTAAGGGAACAACAGGCTCACAGGCGGGGCAGCGGTTTGGTGTCATCAATGGAGTTCAGACGCACCAACTCGAGTCGCTTGCCTTTAAGTTCCACGCATTTCGCGCGGCAACCAAGCACACCCAAAAAGGGCTGCAACAGTGCACGACGCCCCTCGGCACCTGGCACACCACCAAAGATACCGCAGGCCCCAGCCACCGCTGCGCTACAGTCTTCGGCACATGGACACACCCTTCCTCGACCTGACGGCTTCAGACGGTGCAGCAGTTCCGCAAGCGTTGACTTGCTGCAGTGCAATCAGAGCCTAGGAGTACTAAGCCGCGAAAATATATGTGCTGAAGAAGGGAGCAGTGTTGGTGGCAAGAAGCATAAGCTTCCGTCTACCCTCTACACGAAAACTGGAGGAAATGGCCGGGTCAACGTCTATGCGCGTGTGCGTGACTTCTCAAAGGAAGGTGGAGAGGGCCCCAATCAGCTTGCCGTTCATACATGGGATAACAAGGTGGAAATAACTGTTCCCTCAAAGGGAACTTACACTTTCACTCTTGATGGGAGCTTCTGGAGTGTGGGATCGCTTGACACTGAGCCTGTAGCCTCGCAGAGCGACGTTTTTGAAGCTATTGGCCGGCCTCTCGTAGAGAATTCGATGGCCGGCTATAATGCAGCCATCATGGTTTATGGGCAGACTGGCAGCGGCAAGACATACACCATGTTCGGCCCAAGCAACTCTCTGGGTACCGCAGAGCGTGGACTTGTTCCCCGTGTATGTGATATGATCTTTGAACGGGTTGCCAGCGGCTTGCAGAAGGGCATTGTGTGCCGCGTGTCCGTGTCGATGGTGGAGGTTTATCTTGAGGACATTTTTGACCTTTTCGACAACAGAAAGTCGGTGACGTTGCATAAAAATTACAAGGATAACTCCTACCGCGCTGTTGATGCAAAGATGATCCACGTTCGATGCTACAAAGACGTTGAGGCCCTGCTGTTGAAGGCTGAACCGCTTCGTACATTTGCTGCAACAGCAATCCACTCTCGTTCGTCTAGAGCACACACACTGTTTCAGCTGGAACTACATACTCGCTTTGATTCTGCCGACATCGCTCCTCGCGTTGCAAGGATTCTTCTCGCTGATCTTGCCGGTTGTGAGCGTATTAAACTTGCACACACTGATCATGGCATTCCATTCGAGGAAGCACGGAACATTAACCTGTCGTTGCTTTCGCTCGGTTCTTGCATTGAGGCGGTCTCTGTCCGCAAGAAGGCCACTCAGAACATCCCGGAGTTCCGGAACAGCACCCTGACTAAACTTTTGAAGGAGTACATTGGCGGTAATAGCGTTTCGGCGATCGTGGTGACTGTTGCTCCCGGCACTCGTGACGCCCGACTGAGTGTGCAGTCACTACGATTTGCTGATCGTGCCATGAAGGTGATGAGCCATGCAAGGATCAATACGGTCCCTCCTAGTGCGTCAGGTGAGGGTGCAGGCGTTCCCGCCGAAGGGGATATCAATCTTTTCAAGAGGAAGAAAGAGGCACTTCATGAGGAGTTCCATATGCAGGGGGTTCTTCAGAAGTTACATCACAAAATTACCGTACTTGAGGAACAGCTGATGAGTGCTGCTGACGACGAAGTGGTCGCGCGCCTGCGTGAGGAGATTGGTGCCTATCAGAAGTCGCTTGCCGATGCTGATATGAAGCTTAACGAGCAGCGCCGTGTCTTGTACGCTAACGAAGCCATTCTAGAGGAACAGGTCAAGGAAATGAATGCCAAGATGCAGGAAATGAGAGAAGAACACGAGGAAGCGGTAGAGAATATTCTGGACGACGAGCGTCGTCTGAATGCAGAGCGAATGAATGTGTGGCAGGAAGAGCATAATGAAAGAGTTATTATCGTTCTTTTGGAGAGCCGAACGATATGCCAGCACTTGATGGGTTTTGTTGGCTACACATCTGCAGTAAACTCAAGGCTTGCAGCAAAACTATTGGAAACGGAGGAGGAATTATCTACTGCCGACAAACTTGTGGATGAGATGCAGAATGCGTTGGAGGAGCTCGGGGACGTCTCGAAGGTGAATGAAAATGAGCTCCGCGGATACGTAGAGTCGCTCAGAGGCGAAGTTGGGAAACTAAAAGGCGAGGCTGAAAGTAAACAGGGCGCCTACGAGAGGGACATCGCGCAGCAGGGCGAGTTGCGCTCCTCGCTCGAGGCCGTGCTGGCGGAGCGGGAGCGGCAGCTTGAGGATCTCGAGACGCAGCACAGACAGCTGCATGAGTCCAGGCTGGAGTCTGAGGCGCGGCTGAACGACAGGATCACTGCCTACGAGAGGGACATCGCGCAGCAGGGCGAGTTGCGCTCCTCGCTCGAGGCCGTGCTGGCGGAGCGGGAGCGGCAGCTTGAGGATCTCGAGACGCAGCACAGACAGCTGCATGAGTCCAGGCTGGAGTCTGAGGCGCGGCTGAACGACAGGATCACTGCCTACGAGAGGGACATCGCTGTTGCTTATTCCCGGTCTGAAGCTGAAAAGCAGGTCTCTGAGCAGTTAGTGTTGTCTTTGAATGTGGACTTACTCAATAACAAATCCCATGCGGAGTTTGTGGAAAAATGTTTTATATGTGCTTTGTCTCATGTTGATTCTTTTGTCAATGAAATCGTTAATGCTTTCAGTGAGAAAATTCAGAGCGCCTTGTTATACAACAGCGCTGTGACCATTGTTTGCATTGAAGATTTATTAGCTGTTAGGTCAGAGAGACAACAATTGCTGTCGGAAGTTATGAGTTTGCGTGTTTCTGTTAAGGCCTTCAAGTCATCGAATTATAAGCGCAGGACGACTGTGTTGGCTCTAGCGGAGTCTGTGCAAGACATCGTATCAGGAATTGTCAGTGAGATGAGTGACGACGATTTACCTTTGGAGGGTATAACTTTTTCGACGGCCGGTTGTACAACTTTCGAGAGCCTCTCTGGCAACTTGAACAACGGATCAAGGGACAGTGTAGTCACAAGAAGTAACCTTGAATTTGAATGCACACCTGGCGACCGGTGAGGGTAATTTCGTTCTTGTGCTTGCTTAATGAGTAATGACTGTCTGGCTTCCGTTCACATTTCCTTTCGCTGATTACAAGCACTGAAACTCACACGTCATTGTACCGCCCCTCCCACACACACACACTTTTATTTTCCCCTCTCTGTGCCGCGCCATTTGTCTCTGTCGGCTGTGCCTTTTTCACTTTTATTTTTCAGTATCGGTAAGGTAAAAGGTCTTGCTACCTTCACCGTAACGGAATAAGTTTTCACGGCGTCATCTGTATGTTCCCGCCAACCACTGCAGCTTATGCGGTGACTCCACGGGTGTGGCAACCGTGTGTCTGTGTACCTTTTAGAGTTACCCCCACTTCCTTGTAGGCACTTGCAAATCCATCCCAACCCTTCTCTACGCCTGTATGCTCCTGGCGAACAGCAATTAGTGCTGTGCATCGTTGTCGCTGTTTTGCTCTCCCTTTCCCGGCCACAATATAGGCGGCCATTCACCCCCCCCCCCCCCCCCCCCCCCCCCCCCCCCCCTGTCCATTTTTGTAGCCGCCACGCTGCGAAGGGTTCAGGGGCATTGGTCTCCTGAATTTTTGTTACTTTATTTGTGTATTCTTTCATTCATTATAAGTTAGTTTATTTCCGAAGATTTATTTATTTATTTTTTGTACGAGGCAGCTTTGAGTACAGTGCTGCGGGGAATTGGAGGTGGCGAAAAGGTGATTTTATCGACTGAAATCTACACCCGCACTTCGGTGGGTGTTGTTTACCTTTCCAGTTTTTTTAAATTTTATTTTACCTTTCCCATTGAAGTTACTCTATTTGTTCCCTTTCCGCTGTTAGTGTGCACAGGATTGGGAGATTACATCTCAGTTCGTGTGTTGGTTTTGACTCGTGTATTGATCAGCATCTGAAGCGTATCACCTCTCTCTCTCTCTCTCTCTCTTTCCTCAATGTGGACAAGTGCTGTAACCCGCCACGTCATGACTCACAATCGTGTTCCACTCCTTTATCATTGTAGTTTGCCCTCGGTGGCTTACTCTAAAATGCCCCACCGAACCCCCCTTTTGATTTACTCTGTGCTACTAGTTTAAGCCATCTTATGCCCGCGATTGGCAGTTTATGGTAGTGCTTCTTTTAAACACTAAACCGTTCCACACCTGGAGCTACGATGGAAGAGGGCATACAGGGCAACCCCTGTCGAATTTTGTCCAGGGATATCCCCGCCTCCTAGTCAGGTGCTAAGGCTGGGGCCATGCGGCGGTGTATTGGCCCTCCGCCGACAACGTTTGGGTGTGCTTGGCTGGAGGCGCAGTGCCCTCATTCAAAAGGCGCCTTATTTGCGTTCCTGCTTCTTCACCTCTTTCTCGTGGCCCTGTACTGAGATGTGCACTGGCGAGGAGTCTTTAGTGGACTGTTCCCCTTTTACCCCCTCTCGTTTTGTGGAACATGATGGCGGTTGCTTTAGGATTCTGTGGTTTATCCCCTGGAGCAGTTGAGTGCCGAGATGAAAAGGGGTGTGTCGCATGAGGCTAGCAGAGGGCAAGATTAACAGAACAATGCGAACCAGATTACTACTAGGTTTCTTATTAGTTGTGCCCCACGTTCGTTTCGCTATCCAAGCCATACCCCCAACGACCTTTTCGCAAAGGATGAAACAAAACAAAACAAAACAAAAAAAAAACGATGAAGATCCCGGCGGTGCGCTACATCGCTCCATCTCCAGATTCCATGGCACACAGCTGCGCGTACCTAATCCGTGAAGCCCCACTTTATCTCCTTCATTGTGTTGCTGTCGTTTTGGCTAGTACCTCCCCACCTCCTTTTTCCTGCAGCCGTCCACGACTTAACTATGCTACACAACTTTGCACTATTTGGACTGGTTTTCCTACTGAATTTATCGTCTCGGTTTTATTGGTTTTTTTTTGTCCACAGACCGAAATATCCTGTTTATTACTATTATTATTACTACTATTATTATTATCGTGTTCAGCCATGGCGATGTGCCTATCATTCATGGCCAGAGCAGCGTACCGCGCACCTGCTCTCTTGCACCGCATGCAGAAAGGTCGACAAGGGAAAAACCGCAGCAAGTTACGGGCATCAAGAAAGTGGAAAAGTACGAGCGGTGGCCCATCCCGCGACATAATTGGCATGACAATTCCAGAAGCTCGCCTGCACCGTAATCATCTTTCACTGGAAGCATTTGATCGCTGCGTGGAAGAGTCTGCGCGTGACATAATTGGAACTACTACCGATGACTCCCCTTCACTGAAAGGTGTGTTTGGTGCTTTTTTCGATCGCCGGCAGGTGCGATACCGTGGTCACGCAGATGATGTGCGACGACTTGCGGAGACGTCTTCGAGGATGGAAGCAAGTAAGGAGTGCATAGGTAGGGTCGGCACTTGCCACCCTGGTGGCGAGTTCTCATCTCCAGGTGCAGTGGCATACGTTAAGTCTGCTGTTGTTGACAATAACGGTGAATATAATGGCGGCCATGTGCGACAACAAAAGGATGGACGTACCACTATGGATGTCAAGAGCCGGGTTGTCGATCTTCCGGGTTTTGATGCTCACCCTTTATTGAGACGTGTGCTGAGGAATCGAGGGGGTTTGCCCTTGCCTACGGATGCAGTTGCTAAGGAGAGCACGACTGTGGCTAATAGTGTCCCACGCGCTCAGGTACTGGATCGCAGCATCGAGCCAGATAAACGAACTGTGTGCGTAGCTGCTTCACCTGCGCCTTCACTAGGAGAGGGCGGCAAATGGGCAACATTGCGCAGGCGTCGCCAGCGTAAGTTGGCCTCAGTCCAGTCTCGTTGTGGTCTCCCTTTTCATCCCTGCATACTACAGGGCGGCTGTGCGGGCACAGGTGATGCTTCTCACTGTGCATTTGCAATGCAACCGTCTACAGTTTGTCTCGAGTGGCTCAGAAGGGGTTGTTGCGAAGGGGCAAAGCGCTGTGCATGCCCCTGGTGGCATGGTGATGAAGCACGGGCACTTAAGGCAGAGGCTCTCCACCACTTTTTTTTTGCCACCACTGCCAACAGCGGGACTGGCATTGGCGCTCGCACTGCTGCTGGTCGTGATGAAACGTGTGACGAGGGATCCCGGTGCTCACTGGAAGAAAGCCGACTGTGGGTTGGAACACTTCTGCAAATGTTTTTGGACATTGTCGTGTCGAGCGTCGCGGCGAGTATAGGCGGTTGCAACTCCATTGCAGCAGGGGATTTGACAAGGGAGCGCATTAAGGAAATGCTCTGCGCGCCCCGTTGTGTAACCACTGATGCCTCCCCACAAGTATTATATGACCCTGCTGGTGGCCTTTTATCGGTGGAACGGGAGCTGTGTGTTAGCGCGCTGATGGCTGACTGTGGTGAGGGTAGCCTCGACTCATTTAATTGTCGTCCATCTGGTTGTTCCTCCTTGTATCATGGTGACGTGCCAGAGCAGCGTCATCTCCACGAAGCATCGAGGCGGCTTTCCGAGGTGCTTGTTGCTTTTCGCGGCTACGTTGCTCCACACAACGATAGCCGGACAGGTGAAGCGTGTGTTTGTTTGAATCCTTGTTTAACCCATTGGGTGCTGGAGAGCGCGATCCGGCAGCTGACTCAAGTCGAGGGGGAAGTGGCAGAGAGCTCTTTGTTAGACCTATTTGAAGAGGCCTCCATTATTTTGCTACGTAGCCGTTTGGAAATGTGTGGCATCGCTGTTGTCAAAGGTACCAGTGAGATCTGCCCAACGCGCTTGAACGCCGATACTGAAAAGGCGGGGGTCGCGCCGTCCTGTCATTGTTCTGCGCTCCTTTTGCTTCAGCACTTATCGACATTGTCTCAGGTTCCGTCGTCGAACTCTTCCCAGTTCGCTGTGGCACAGGGGGAGGAGTCTCCCTCTCTGCTTTATGTGGCACTTATGGTGACGCAGAGCTGCGGCAGCGGCGATCAAAGTCGCTGGCCGGGCCATGGCCTGCAACAGCAGTACCAAAATTGCTGGCTGTTTTTGCAATCCGTTCTTTCTATTATTACAGTCCGCATCCTAAGGGGCGGACCAGGGCTATTTGCTTTTTCCCGTCCTGCACTGGTAGAGGTGTGCCGCGATATGGCAAAACATGTTGAGGCACAATTCGAGCATCGCTTGCTTCTTTCTGTGGGTTGGACACCGTGGAAAGATAAGCAAATGTTTTCCCAGGAGCATAGCGAGGCCTACGTTGCAGAGGATTACGCTCGACTACATACACCTACCACCGCGTGTTCTTTTACCGTCTCAGCCCTTCATGTTTTTTTGCTTCATACGCTCCGTGCTGGGTGCTGCAGGCAGTGTCTCTACACGAGCCCAGTCGATGCGGTTTTGTTTAGTGAGCCAGGCATTGAAACCAGTGAGCGCGGGTCCAATAGAACCAGCAATTCCTTGCGCACTGACGAGAAATCTGAGGAGCTAATATCCCGTGAAAAGCAACTTCGTGGCGGTGTTGAGGTTCGTCGTGGCGTGCGCCCATATGCATCGGAAGCCATGTCCCTGCTTTCTTTGCTTCATGATGAAGGGGCTGCGGCCATCGTGCGAAGACAGGAGGTGATGGCAGAGTTCGAGCAGAGGCGTGCAGAGTTTATCGGTTCCACGGACAAGGAAAGACAGCGCCGGCGGGGAGCTCACGCAGGGACGAGCCTTACCAGAGGCAAGCCCGGAACCATTTGCCATGCGTCCGGTGAGACAGTATTGTCGACTGGAAACGATGTTCACATGTTCACCAAACTTTTACCACACGGCTCTGTCATGCTTTCGGGGGATGTTTTTGGTTTGCTGCTTCGCATTCTCTTGGAGGGCGGCTCGCCTTTCAAAGCTTTGCGTCTTGCCGCATCGAGTGTGCATATGTCTCGAATGTTGAGACGTGCCGCGAGACAACCAATGCCAACCGTAAAACAGTGTGAAAAAATAGTTCACAAAAGAGTGCGGAATCGTATAACTGGAAGGAAACAGGTCGTGCGCACTCGCGTGCCTGTTTTTAGGCGCTATGTCCCAAGTGCGAGCGCAGGTCACAGACGGTGCCTCATCGACGCTCAGCCTATTGCCCTTTATCTTCAACTGAACGAGTTTGCGTTGGCGGAGGTGACGCGCTTGGCTCTGCGTATGCGTAGCGCAGGCACACAGCTTCTTCGTGGTGTCTGTAACGACTGCGTCGGTGGCTTGATTGTAGACTATGGTCAGCAGAGCTGCTTACCAGCCCCAACCGCAGCTGATGTGTGCGGTGACGGTACAGTTGCAGTGTCACTAGGGGCACGAATGCTGCAGAGTACACTGTTGAAGGCCAGCGCCTTGTGTGGACAATCTAGCGCTTCGTTGCAGACGTTTCTTCCGCTCTCTGCAGGCCACAAGGGCTGTACCGAGGGAGCTGTTGTTGGGCACCCTGTTCCACCAACCGCAATGATGATGGAACTCCTCCTGACACTGACGCCTTCAGAAGATGAAGAGGCGCACCGCTGTTATGAGCGCTTGTGTGGAATGGATCCGCATTTGCTTTTCAACGATCGAGTCCTGCTTGCAAAGCAGTACCTGGATTCACGGAAAAACTTTGTGCAGGTCATCAATGAAGCCGCCGCGGTGTGGCATAGCTTTTTAGACTCAAGTGTTGCACAGTCATTGGAATTGCTTGTGGGAACAGCTGTTTTTAGCAGAGAAACCGATCGCTTACCAACCCTAACGAACCCATGTCCCACAGTACCGTCTACACCTTCACCGCGAAATGTAAAGGAGCTACAGGAGTGGTTCGCTTGCATTGCCGACGGTGAAAGCGATGGTTTGAGGAACCTTAACCTTCGGGATGCGGAGAAGCATTCCGCCCCCCACCGTCATCGCGCCGTTAACGTGTGGACAGCATCGCAGACACTTGCCATGCATGCGTCAAATCCGCACTTGGTGCAACGCATGAGATGGAGCGCCCTTGGTGGGGTCTTACTTGCATTGCAAGAAAAACACATCAGCGGTGCACAGGGACAGTGGGCGCAGACACTTCTACGCAATTTATTTCTTATGTCCCAATGCTTTGTGCGCGACCATGACCGAAAAGGGTATACTCAGGCCACTGTTCGATTGTTTTTACTCTCTACATTGCTCAATACTGAGGCAAGAGTAGTTGGGAGTAGCATACCAAGTGGACTTCCAGCTCCATCAGTGATATGGCATTCGATGAAGATATGTAATCTTCAACAATTTATTGCGATTCAGCTTCACCTGGCAACAAAGTTAGGAGAAGCGGACACGAAACGGCGCTATATTCACAAGCAGATACACGCGTTTGACGAAAAATTCATGTGCTTTAAATCGTCCCTGGAGGATGTTATGGCGAACAACAGTGCCAGTAGCGAACACATGCTAGCTTGGAGTTTGGCGGCACCATTAATCAGATACCCGGAAGTCGGTGCCGCGTGGCTACGTGACACATTTTTTAGTGCTCCACCCTCTTTGATTGCGTGGATAGCAGCAAGAACCGATACAACCAATACCAATAACGTCACGTCACTAGTGGCATGGGCCAAATGTCTTTTAATAGAAGGTACAATAGACGAGAAACTATACTCCAGCATAAAACAGCAACACAACAAAACATTAACGTGCAAACAAATAGCACACGCAATTATGGAAAAAACAAAACAATCGCATAAAAAGATGAAAACAGTAGAAACGAAGTGAATTTCAATGTACGCAACGAAATCGAAAAGAGATACAAAAGTAAACATTAAGGAAAAAACATAGTACAGTACAGTACAGTAAAAAACAAAAAAGTAACAATATATATAAAACACAAATGCACCAGAAAGGAGCAACACACAACATTGCACACCAAAAAAGCAAAAAAAAACATTCCTACCACACACAGTAGCACACTAGGCGAGAAGCTATTTCGTGATACCACACAAGATCAATCAACAAGGAAACGATGAGCGCGAAGGAAGTCGGAACAGTGGACCCCGCGGACCAGCAGCAGCCCGCGGTGCCCGAGGTGACGGACATCACGCTGGAGGCCGCCCGCAAGCAGAAGATCCACAACCTGAAGCTGAAAACTGCCTGCCTGTCGAATGAGGAGTACGTGCAGGACCTGCATGTCTCCACGTGGAGCGAGACGCAGCGGCAGAAGCTGCAGACGGCGCACGAGAAGGCGCACGAGCTGCTTGCAGCAGTGGAGGGTGGGACGAAGTGGAGCCTGACGGAGGCATACGACATCAGGAAGCTGATGCGCGTGTGCGGCCTGGAGCTCTCCGTGCGCGAGCTGTACAAGCCGGAGGATAAGCCGCAGTTCATGGAGATCGTGGCGCTGAAGAAGACCCTGAACGAGCTGAAGCAGCACCACAACAAGACGCGCACGGTGTCGTTCACCGGCACGATCGACAACGCCATTGCGAAGCTGGAGAAGATCGAGGATGAGCTGCGCCGTTCGCAACTGGATGCGTCCGAAATGGCACAGGTCCCCGTGGCGATGCTGAAGAACGTGGAGGACTGCATGAACGTGACTGTCGTGCAGACCGCGCTGCTTGGCAATGAGGAGCAGATCAAGCTGCAGCTGGAAGCAATTAAGAAGGCAAGCGATATCCGCAACGTTGCCATTGCGGACGGTGAGATGGCGATCGCTGAGGAGCAGTACTACATCAAGGCGCAGCTGCTGGAGCACCTCGTTGAGCTCGTGGCCGACAAGTTCCGCATCATTGGCCAGACGGAGGACGAGAACAAGCAGTTCAGCAAGATCCACGAGGTGCAGAAGAAGTCGTTCCAGGAGGCCGCCGCCATCAAGGACGCGAAGCGTCGCCTGAAGCAGCGCTGCGAGGACGACCTGAAGAGCCTGCACGACACGATCCAGAAGGCCGACCTGGAGGACGCAGAGGCCATGAAGCGCTTTGCGTCACAGAAGGAGAAGTCCGAGCGGTTCATCCACGAGAACCTGGACAAGCAGGACGAGGCGTGGCGGCGCATCCAGGAGCTGGAGCGCGTGCTGCAGCGCCTTGGGACGGAGCGCTTCGAGGAGGTCAAGCGGCGCATCGAGGAGAATGATCGCGAGGAGAAGCGCAAGGTGGAATACCAGCAGTTCCTCGATGTGTGTGGGCAGCACAAGAAGCTGCTTGAGCTGTCCGTGTACAACTGCGACCTTGCGCTGCGGTGCATGGGCATGCTGGAGGAGATAATGGCAGAGGGCTGCAGCGCTATCAAGTCGCGCCACGACAAGACATGCGAGGAGCTTGCAAGCCTGAGCCTGCAGGTGCACCAGGAGTACCTGGAGGCGTTCCGCCGCCTGTACAAAACGTTGGGCCAGCTGGTGTACAAGAAGGAGAAGCGCCTCGAGGAGATTGACCGCAACATCCGCACGACGCATATTCAACTGGAGTTCGCCATTGAGACATTCGACCCGAACGCGAAGCAGCACTCTGACCGGAAGAAGGAGCTGTACAAGCTGCGTGCGCAGGTGGAGGAGGAGCTGGAGATGCTGAAGGACAAGATGGCGCAGGCGCTGGAGATGTTTGGCCCGACGGAGGACGCGCTGAACCAGGCCGGCATCGAGTTCGTGCACCCTGCCGAGGAGGTGGAGGATGGCAATATGAACCGCCGCAGCAAGATGGTGGAGTACCGTGCGCACCTGGCTAAGCAGGAGGAAGTGAAGATTGCGGCCGAGCGCGAGGAGCTCAAGCGCTCCAAGATGCTACAGAGCCAACAGCACCGCGGCCGCACGGTGCAGCAGATCACGCAGTAGTAACACGCTTGCATGTTTTTGTATCTCACCCAAGACCAATGTACAACCATGATGTAGTATTTGAGAGCGGTTCTCGGTTCACGAGCACCCCGTAGATGCCCATGAGCTCGCAGCAGTGTGACTGGCGGGTTGCCGCTTGGGTGCCCGACGGACGTGGCGTGCCTCTCGGCACCCCTCCCCCGCCTCCACACACACACACACACACACTACCTCTCCCTCTCCCTGTTCCAGTACTCGCTGTCGCTCCCCCTGCTCCGCTCTCCAACCCTGCCACACACAGTAGCACACTAGGCGAGAAGCTATTTCGTGATACCACACAAGATCAATCAACAAGGAAACGATGAGCGCGAAGGAAGTCGGAACAGTGGACCCCGCGGACCAGCAGCAGCCCGCGGTGCCCGAGGTGACGGACATCACGCTGGAGGCCGCCCGCAAGCAGAAGATCCACAACCTGAAGCTGAAAACTGCCTGCCTGTCGAATGAGGAGTACGTGCAGGACCTGCATGTCTCCACGTGGAGCGAGACGCAGCGGCAGAAGCTGCAGACGGCGCACGAGAAGGCGCACGAGCTGCTTGCAGCAGTGGAGGGTGGGACGAAGTGGAGCCTGACGGAGGCATACGACATCAGGAAGCTGATGCGCGTGTGCGGCCTGGAGCTCTCCGTGCGCGAGCTGTACAAGCCGGAGGATAAGCCGCAGTTCATGGAGATCGTGGCGCTGAAGAAGACCCTGAACGAGCTGAAGCAGCACCACAACAAGACGCGCACGGTGTCGTTCACCGGCACGATCGACAACGCCATTGCGAAGCTGGAGAAGATCGAGGATGAGCTGCGCCGTTCGCAACTGGATGCGTCCGAAATGGCACAGGTCCCCGTGGCGATGCTGAAGAACGTGGAGGACTGCATGAACGTGACTGTCGTGCAGACCGCGCTGCTTGGCAATGAGGAGCAGATCAAGCTGCAGCTGGAAGCAATTAAGAAGGCAAGTGATATCCGCAACGTTGCCATTGCGGACGGTGAGATGGCGATCGCTGAGGAGCAGTACTACATCAAGGCGCAGCTGCTGGAGCACCTCGTTGAGCTCGTGGCCGACAAGTTCCGCATCATTGGCCAGACGGAGGACGAGAACAAGCAGTTCAGCAAGATCCACGAGGTGCAGAAGAAGTCGTTCCAGGAGGCCGCCGCCATCAAGGACGCGAAGCGTCGCCTGAAGCAGCGCTGCGAGGACGACCTGAAGAGCCTGCACGACACGATCCAGAAGGCCGACCTGGAGGACGCAGAGGCCATGAAGCGCTTTGCGTCACAGAAGGAGAAGTCCGAGCGGTTCATCCACGAGAACCTGGACAAGCAGGACGAGGCGTGGCGGCGCATCCAGGAGCTGGAGCGCGTGCTGCAGCGCCTTGGGACGGAGCGCTTCGAGGAGGTCAAGCGGCGCATCGAGGAGAATGATCGCGAGGAGAAGCGCAAGGTGGAATACCAGCAGTTCCTCGATGTGTGTGGGCAGCACAAGAAGCTGCTTGAGCTGTCCGTGTACAACTGCGACCTTGCGCTGCGGTGCATGGGCATGCTGGAGGAGATAATGGCAGAGGGCTGCAGCGCTATCAAGTCGCGCCACGACAAGACATGCGAGGAGCTTGCAAGCCTGAGCCTGCAGGTGCACCAGGAGTACCTGGAGGCGTTCCGCCGCCTGTACAAAACGTTGGGCCAGCTGGTGTACAAGAAGGAGAAGCGCCTCGAGGAGATTGACCGCAACATCCGCACGACGCATATTCAACTGGAGTTCGCCATTGAGACATTCGACCCGAACGCGAAGCAGCACTCTGACCGGAAGAAGGAGCTGTACAAGCTGCGTGCGCAGGTGGAGGAGGAGCTGGAGATGCTGAAGGACAAGATGGCGCAGGCGCTGGAGATGTTTGGCCCGACGGAGGACGCGCTGAACCAGGCCGGCATCGAGTTCGTGCACCCTGCCGAGGAGGTGGAGGATGGCAATATGAACCGCCGCAGCAAGATGGTGGAGTACCGTGCGCACCTGGCTAAGCAGGAGGAAGTGAAGATTGCGGCCGAGCGCGAGGAGCTCAAGCGCTCCAAGATGCTACAGAGCCAACAGCACCGCGGCCGCACGGTGCAGCAGATCACGCAGTAGTAACACGCTTGCATGTTTTTGTATCTCACCCAAGACCAATGTACAACCATGATGTAGTATTTGAGAGCGGTTCTCGGTTCACGAGCACCCCGTAGATGCCCATGAGCTCGCAGCAGTGTGACTGGCGGGTTGCCGCTTGGGTGCCCGACGGACGTGGCGTGCCTCTCGGCACCCCTCCCCCGCCTCCACACACACACACACACACACACTACCTCTCCCTCTCCCTGTTCCAGTACTCGCTGTCGCTCCCCCTGCTCCGCTCTCCAACCCTGCCACACACAGTAGCACACTAGGCGAGAAGCTATTTCGTGATACCACACAAGATCAATCAACAAGGAAACGATGAGCGCGAAGGAAGTCGGAACAGTGGACCCCGCGGACCAGCAGCAGCCCGCGGTGCCCGAGGTGACGGACATCACGCTGGAGGCCGCCCGCAAGCAGAAGATCCACAACCTGAAGCTGAAAACTGCCTGCCTGTCGAATGAGGAGTACGTGCAGGACCTGCATGTCTCCACGTGGAGCGAGACGCAGCGGCAGAAGCTGCAGACGGCGCACGAGAAGGCGCACGAGCTGCTTGCAGCAGTGGAGGGTGGGACGAAGTGGAGCCTGACGGAGGCATACGACATCAGGAAGCTGATGCGCGTGTGCGGCCTGGAGCTCTCCGTGCGCGAGCTGTACAAGCCGGAGGATAAGCCGCAGTTCATGGAGATCGTGGCGCTGAAGAAGACCCTGAACGAGCTGAAGCAGCACCACAACAAGACGCGCACGGTGTCGTTCACCGGCACGATCGACAACGCCATTGCGAAGCTGGAGAAGATCGAGGATGAGCTGCGCCGTTCGCAACTGGATGCGTCCGAAATGGCACAGGTCCCCGTGGCGATGCTGAAGAACGTGGAGGACTGCATGAACGTGACTGTCGTGCAGACCGCGCTGCTTGGCAATGAGGAGCAGATCAAGCTGCAGCTGGAAGCAATTAAGAAGGCAAGTGATATCCGCAACGTTGCCATTGCGGACGGTGAGATGGCGATCGCTGAGGAGCAGTACTACATCAAGGCGCAGCTGCTGGAGCACCTCGTTGAGCTCGTGGCCGACAAGTTCCGCATCATTGGCCAGACGGAGGACGAGAACAAGCAGTTCAGCAAGATCCACGAGGTGCAGAAGAAGTCGTTCCAGGAGGCCGCCGCCATCAAGGACGCGAAGCGTCGCCTGAAGCAGCGCTGCGAGGACGACCTGAAGAGCCTGCACGACACGATCCAGAAGGCCGACCTGGAGGACGCAGAGGCCATGAAGCGCTTTGCGTCACAGAAGGAGAAGTCCGAGCGGTTCATCCACGAGAACCTGGACAAGCAGGACGAGGCGTGGCGGCGCATCCAGGAGCTGGAGCGCGTGCTGCAGCGCCTTGGGACGGAGCGCTTCGAGGAGGTCAAGCGGCGCATCGAGGAGAATGATCGCGAGGAGAAGCGCAAGGTGGAATACCAGCAGTTCCTCGATGTGTGTGGGCAGCACAAGAAGCTGCTTGAGCTGTCCGTGTACAACTGCGACCTTGCGCTGCGGTGCATGGGCATGCTGGAGGAGATAATGGCAGAGGGCTGCAGCGCTATCAAGTCGCGCCACGACAAGACATGCGAGGAGCTTGCAAGCCTGAGCCTGCAGGTGCACCAGGAGTACCTGGAGGCGTTCCGCCGCCTGTACAAAACGTTGGGCCAGCTGGTGTACAAGAAGGAGAAGCGCCTCGAGGAGATTGACCGCAACATCCGCACGACGCATATTCAACTGGAGTTCGCCATTGAGACATTCGACCCGAACGCGAAGCAGCACTCTGACCGGAAGAAGGAGCTGTACAAGCTGCGTGCGCAGGTGGAGGAGGAGCTGGAGATGCTGAAGGACAAGATGGCGCAGGCGCTGGAGATGTTTGGCCCGACGGAGGACGCGCTGAACCAGGCCGGCATCGAGTTCGTGCACCCTGCCGAGGAGGTGGAGGATGGCAATATGAACCGCCGCAGCAAGATGGTGGAGTACCGTGCGCACCTGGCTAAGCAGGAGGAAGTGAAGATTGCGGCCGAGCGCGAGGAGCTCAAGCGCTCCAAGATGCTACAGAGCCAACAGCACCGCGGCCGCACGGTGCAGCAGATCACGCAGTAGTAACACGCTTGCATGTTTTTGTATCTCACCCAAGACCAATGTACAACCATGATGTAGTATTTGAGAGCGGTTCTCGGTTCACGAGCACCCCGTAGATGCCCATGAGCTCGCAGCAGTGTGACTGGCGGGTTGCCGCTTGGGTGCCCGACGGACGTGGCGTGCCTCTCGGCACCCCTCCCCCGCCTCCACACACACACACACACACTACCTCTCCCTCTCCCTGTTCCAGTACTCGCTGTCGCTCCCCCTGCTCCGCTCTCCAACCCTGCCACACACAGTAGCACACTAGGCGAGAAGCTATTTCGTGATACCACACAAGATCAATCAACAAGGAAACGATGAGCGCGAAGGAAGTCGGAACAGTGGACCCCGCGGACCAGCAGCAGCCCGCGGTGCCCGAGGTGACGGACATCACGCTGGAGGCCGCCCGCAAGCAGAAGATCCACAACCTGAAGCTGAAAACTGCCTGCCTGTCGAATGAGGAGTACGTGCAGGACCTGCATGTCTCCACGTGGAGCGAGACGCAGCGGCAGAAGCTGCAGACGGCGCACGAGAAGGCGCACGAGCTGCTTGCAGCAGTGGAGGGTGGGACGAAGTGGAGCCTGACGGAGGCATACGACATCAGGAAGCTGATGCGCGTGTGCGGCCTGGAGCTCTCCGTGCGCGAGCTGTACAAGCCGGAGGATAAGCCGCAGTTCATGGAGATCGTGGCGCTGAAGAAGACCCTGAACGAGCTGAAGCAGCACCACAACAAGACGCGCACGGTGTCGTTCACCGGCACGATCGACAACGCCATTGCGAAGCTGGAGAAGATCGAGGATGAGCTGCGCCGTTCGCAACTGGATGCGTCCGAAATGGCACAGGTCCCCGTGGCGATGCTGAAGAACGTGGAGGACTGCATGAACGTGACTGTCGTGCAGACCGCGCTGCTTGGCAATGAGGAGCAGATCAAGCTGCAGCTGGAAGCAATTAAGAAGGCAAGCGATATCCGCAACGTTGCCATTGCGGACGGTGAGATGGCGATCGCTGAGGAGCAGTACTACATCAAGGCGCAGCTGCTGGAGCACCTCGTTGAGCTCGTGGCCGACAAGTTCCGCATCATTGGCCAGACGGAGGACGAGAACAAGCAGTTCAGCAAGATCCACGAGGTGCAGAAGAAGTCGTTCCAGGAGGCCGCCGCCATCAAGGACGCGAAGCGTCGCCTGAAGCAGCGCTGCGAGGACGACCTGAAGAGCCTGCACGACACGATCCAGAAGGCCGACCTGGAGGACGCAGAGGCCATGAAGCGCTTTGCGTCACAGAAGGAGAAGTCCGAGCGGTTCATCCACGAGAACCTGGACAAGCAGGACGAGGCGTGGCGGCGCATCCAGGAGCTGGAGCGCGTGCTGCAGCGCCTTGGGACGGAGCGCTTCGAGGAGGTCAAGCGGCGCATCGAGGAGAATGATCGCGAGGAGAAGCGCAAGGTGGAATACCAGCAGTTCCTCGATGTGTGTGGGCAGCACAAGAAGCTGCTTGAGCTGTCCGTGTACAACTGCGACCTTGCGCTGCGGTGCATGGGCATGCTGGAGGAGATAATGGCAGAGGGCTGCAGCGCTATCAAGTCGCGCCACGACAAGACATGCGAGGAGCTTGCAAGCCTGAGCCTGCAGGTGCACCAGGAGTACCTGGAGGCGTTCCGCCGCCTGTACAAAACGTTGGGCCAGCTGGTGTACAAGAAGGAGAAGCGCCTCGAGGAGATTGACCGCAACATCCGCACGACGCATATTCAACTGGAGTTCGCCATTGAGACATTCGACCCGAACGCGAAGCAGCACTCTGACCGGAAGAAGGAGCTGTACAAGCTGCGTGCGCAGGTGGAGGAGGAGCTGGAGATGCTGAAGGACAAGATGGCGCAGGCGCTGGAGATGTTTGGCCCGACGGAGGACGCGCTGAACCAGGCCGGCATCGAGTTCGTGCACCCTGCCGAGGAGGTGGAGGATGGCAATATGAACCGCCGCAGCAAGATGGTGGAGTACCGTGCGCACCTGGCTAAGCAGGAGGAAGTGAAGATTGCGGCCGAGCGCGAGGAGCTCAAGCGCTCCAAGATGCTACAGAGCCAACAGCACCGCGGCCGCACGGTGCAGCAGATCACGCAGTAGTAACACGCTTGCATGTTTTTGTATCTCACCCAAGACCAATGTACAACCATGATGTAGTATTTGAGAGCGGTTCTCGGTTCACGAGCACCCCGTAGATGCCCATGAGCTCGCAGCAGTGTGACTGGCGGGTTGCCGCTTGGGTGCCCGACGGACGTGGCGTGCCTCTCGGCACCCCTCCCCCGCCTCCACACACACACACACACACTACCTCTCCCTCTCCCTGTTCCAGTACTCGCTGTCGCTCCCCCTGCTCCGCTCTCCAACCCTGCCACACACAGTAGCACACTAGGCGAGAAGCTATTTCGTGATACCACACAAGATCAATCAACAAGGAAACGATGAGCGCGAAGGAAGTCGGAACAGTGGACCCCGCGGACCAGCAGCAGCCCGCGGTGCCCGAGGTGACGGACATCACGCTGGAGGCCGCCCGCAAGCAGAAGATCCACAACCTGAAGCTGAAAACTGCCTGCCTGTCGAATGAGGAGTACGTGCAGGACCTGCATGTCTCCACGTGGAGCGAGACGCAGCGGCAGAAGCTGCAGACGGCGCACGAGAAGGCGCACGAGCTGCTTGCAGCAGTGGAGGGTGGGACGAAGTGGAGCCTGACGGAGGCATACGACATCAGGAAGCTGATGCGCGTGTGCGGCCTGGAGCTCTCCGTGCGCGAGCTGTACAAGCCGGAGGATAAGCCGCAGTTCATGGAGATCGTGGCGCTGAAGAAGACCCTGAACGAGCTGAAGCAGCACCACAACAAGACGCGCACGGTGTCGTTCACCGGCACGATCGACAACGCCATTGCGAAGCTGGAGAAGATCGAGGATGAGCTGCGCCGTTCGCAACTGGATGCGTCCGAAATGGCACAGGTCCCCGTGGCGATGCTGAAGAACGTGGAGGACTGCATGAACGTGACTGTCGTGCAGACCGCGCTGCTTGGCAATGAGGAGCAGATCAAGCTGCAGCTGGAAGCAATTAAGAAGGCAAGTGATATCCGCAACGTTGCCATTGCGGACGGTGAGATGGCGATCGCTGAGGAGCAGTACTACATCAAGGCGCAGCTGCTGGAGCACCTCGTTGAGCTCGTGGCCGACAAGTTCCGCATCATTGGCCAGACGGAGGACGAGAACAAGCAGTTCAGCAAGATCCACGAGGTGCAGAAGAAGTCGTTCCAGGAGGCCGCCGCCATCAAGGACGCGAAGCGTCGCCTGAAGCAGCGCTGCGAGGACGACCTGAAGAGCCTGCACGACACGATCCAGAAGGCCGACCTGGAGGACGCAGAGGCCATGAAGCGCTTTGCGTCACAGAAGGAGAAGTCCGAGCGGTTCATCCACGAGAACCTGGACAAGCAGGACGAGGCGTGGCGGCGCATCCAGGAGCTGGAGCGCGTGCTGCAGCGCCTTGGGACGGAGCGCTTCGAGGAGGTCAAGCGGCGCATCGAGGAGAATGATCGCGAGGAGAAGCGCAAGGTGGAATACCAGCAGTTCCTCGATGTGTGTGGGCAGCACAAGAAGCTGCTTGAGCTGTCCGTGTACAACTGCGACCTTGCGCTGCGGTGCATGGGCATGCTGGAGGAGATAATGGCAGAGGGCTGCAGCGCTATCAAGTCGCGCCACGACAAGACATGCGAGGAGCTTGCAAGCCTGAGCCTGCAGGTGCACCAGGAGTACCTGGAGGCGTTCCGCCGCCTGTACAAAACGTTGGGCCAGCTGGTGTACAAGAAGGAGAAGCGCCTCGAGGAGATTGACCGCAACATCCGCACGACGCATATTCAACTGGAGTTCGCCATTGAGACATTCGACCCGAACGCGAAGCAGCACTCTGACCGGAAGAAGGAGCTGTACAAGCTGCGTGCGCAGGTGGAGGAGGAGCTGGAGATGCTGAAGGACAAGATGGCGCAGGCGCTGGAGATGTTTGGCCCGACGGAGGACGCGCTGAACCAGGCCGGCATCGAGTTCGTGCACCCTGCCGAGGAGGTGGAGGATGGCAATATGAACCGCCGCAGCAAGATGGTGGAGTACCGTGCGCACCTGGCTAAGCAGGAGGAAGTGAAGATTGCGGCCGAGCGCGAGGAGCTCAAGCGCTCCAAGATGCTACAGAGCCAACAGCACCGCGGCCGCACGGTGCAGCAGATCACGCAGTAGTAACACGCTTGCATGTTTTTGTATCTCACCCAAGACCAATGTACAACCATGATGTAGTATTTGAGAGCGGTTCTCGGTTCACGAGCACCCCGTAGATGCCCATGAGCTCGCAGCAGTGTGACTGGCGGGTTGCCGCTTGGGTGCCCGACGGACGTGGCGTGCCTCTCGGCACCCCTCCCCCGCCTCCACCACACACACACACACCACACACTACCTCTCCCTCTCCCTGTTCCAGTACTCGCTGTCGCTCCCCCTGCTCCGCTCTCCAACCCTGCCACACACAGTAGCACACTAGGCGAGAAGCTATTTCGTGATACCACACAAGATCAATCAACAAGGAAACGATGAGCGCGAAGGAAGTCGGAACAGTGGACCCCGCGGACCAGCAGCAGCCCGCGGTGCCCGAGGTGACGGACATCACGCTGGAGGCCTCCCGCAAGCAGAAGATCCACAACCTGAAGCTGAAAACTGCCTGCCTGTCGAATGAGGAGTACGTGCAGGACCTGCATGTCTCCACGTGGAGCGAGACGCAGCGGCAGAAGCTGCAGACGGCGCACGAGAAGGCGCACGAGCTGCTTGCAGCAGTGGAGGGTGGGACGAAGTGGAGCCTGACGGAGGCATACGACATCAGGAAGCTGATGCGCGTGTGCGGCCTGGAGCTCTCCGTGCGCGAGCTGTACAAGCCGGAGGATAAGCCGCAGTTCATGGAGATCGTGGCGCTGAAGAAGACCCTGAACGAGCTGAAGCAGCACCACAACAAGACGCGCACGGTGTCGTTCACCGGCACGATCGACAACGCCATTGCGAAGCTGGAGAAGATCGAGGATGAGCTGCGCCGTTCGCAACTGGATGCGTCCGAAATGGCACAGGTCCCCGTGGCGATGCTGAAGAACGTGGAGGACTGCATGAACGTGACTGTCGTGCAGACCGCGCTGCTTGGCAATGAGGAGCAGATCAAGCTGCAGCTGGAAGCAATTAAGAAGGCAAGTGATATCCGCAACGTTGCCATTGCGGACGGTGAGATGGCGATCGCTGAGGAGCAGTACTACATCAAGGCGCAGCTGCTGGAGCACCTCGTTGAGCTCGTGGCCGACAAGTTCCGCATCATTGGCCAGACGGAGGACGAGAACAAGCAGTTCAGCAAGATCCACGAGGTGCAGAAGAAGTCGTTCCAGGAGGCCGCCGCCATCAAGGACGCGAAGCGTCGCCTGAAGCAGCGCTGCGAGGACGACCTGAAGAGCCTGCACGACACGATCCAGAAGGCCGACCTGGAGGACGCAGAGGCCATGAAGCGCTTTGCGTCACAGAAGGAGAAGTCCGAGCGGTTCATCCACGAGAACCTGGACAAGCAGGACGAGGCGTGGCGGCGCATCCAGGAGCTGGAGCGCGTGCTGCAGCGCCTTGGGACGGAGCGCTTCGAGGAGGTCAAGCGGCGCATCGAGGAGAATGATCGCGAGGAGAAGCGCAAGGTGGAATACCAGCAGTTCCTCGATGTGTGTGGGCAGCACAAGAAGCTGCTTGAGCTGTCCGTGTACAACTGCGACCTTGCGCTGCGGTGCATGGGCATGCTGGAGGAGATAATGGCAGAGGGCTGCAGCGCTATCAAGTCGCGCCACGACAAGACATGCGAGGAGCTTGCAAGCCTGAGCCTGCAGGTGCACCAGGAGTACCTGGAGGCGTTCCGCCGCCTGTACAAAACGTTGGGCCAGCTGGTGTACAAGAAGGAGAAGCGCCTCGAGGAGATTGACCGCAACATCCGCACGACGCATATTCAACTGGAGTTCGCCATTGAGACATTCGACCCGAACGCGAAGCAGCACTCTGACCGGAAGAAGGAGCTGTACAAGCTGCGTGCGCAGGTGGAGGAGGAGCTGGAGATGCTGAAGGACAAGATGGCGCAGGCGCTGGAGATGTTTGGCCCGACGGAGGACGCGCTGAACCAGGCCGGCATCGAGTTCGTGCACCCTGCCGAGGAGGTGGAGGATGGCAATATGAACCGCCGCAGCAAGATGGTGGAGTACCGTGCGCACCTGGCTAAGCAGGAGGAAGTGAAGATTGCGGCCGAGCGCGAGGAGCTCAAGCGCTCCAAGATGCTACAGAGCCAACAGCACCGCGGCCGCACGGTGCAGCAGATCACGCAGTAGTAACACGCTTGCATGTTTTTGTATCTCACCCAAGACCAATGTACAACCATGATGTAGTATTTGAGAGCGGTTCTCGGTTCACGAGCACCCCGTAGATGCCCATGAGCTCGCAGCAGTGTGACTGGCGGGTTGCCGCTTGGGTGCCCGACGGACGTGGCGTGCCTCTCGGCACCCCTCCCCCGCCTCCACACACACACACACACACACACACTACCTCTCCCTCTCCCTGTTCCAGTACTCGCTGTCGCTCCCCCTGCTCCGCTCTCCAACCCTGCCACACACAGTAGCACACTAGGCGAGAAGCTATTTCGTGATACCACACAAGATCAATCAACAAGGAAACGATGAG